>CAWUBA010000076.1:0-24192 GCA_963920205.1 Stenodema calcarata | reverse complement strand
AAATGGTATTACAGGGGCGAGGTTGTTGAGACAGTCTCTGAGTACATCTACCTGGGCGTGACACTGACTCCGAGGGTCTCTTTTGCGAAGCACCTGAAGCGTAAGGCTAAGACAGCAAAATTTGCCATGAATTATGTTTGGGGGAAGGCTTTTGCAAACCCAGATATCCCTTTGCAAGCGAAGCTGAACATTTTTAATGCGATAGGGAGGGCAATTTTAGGTTATGGTGCTCAGCTGTGGGGTTATTTGGAGTATGCATGCGTTGAGGCTGTGCAGTTGTTGTTTCTAAAAAAGCTCTTCTACTTGCCTCTCAGTGCTCCCAATTATTTGGTTTACCTCGAGACTGAACTGGACACGCTGTCCTTGTTTACCCTGGGCTTGCACCTCAGATATATCTCAAGGGCGGCGGGTATGCCAGATTCACGCGTTCCTAAGATACCTAGTTGCGAGGGAGATTGGGCGAGAGGAGCTATTTTGGGCTGAGCACTATGGTACTCTGACGGCAAGATACGGTCTTCCCAACCCGTTGAGCTCATTGGATGTGGCGCTACTGAAAAGAAATGAAACCAGGATTCTTGAGGGCTTCAGGGAGGGTCGGCGTGCAGACTTCCGACGTCGAGCAATTGAATCGCAGACTTACACTCTTTATAAAGAATTGGATCCCCACATAAAGTGTGCAAGTTTCGTGCGACCTGCTCATGGCGTGGGATTACATGAAGCCCGTTGGCTCTTCAAGCTCCGTTATGAGCTACTTAACGTGAATGCTAGGCCATTCGGTTCCCGTCCGAGTGAGGAGTGCTCCTTGTGCAACCTCCATGAGCGTGAGGACGTTTTTCATTTCTTTTGTGTCTGCCCTGTTCTAAATGAATTTAGGTGGCAGGCTTTTGGCTGTGGCAACATTTCGCGAGACGAGGCCATTTTCATATTGCAGGGTGGAAAGGGGTGGCCCTGCATTATAAACTTCTGTAGATCTGCATGGGGGTATAGAAAGTTCCTTGTGGAACAGTTTAATTTTTAACACAGTGTTTATATTTGATTTCCTTCTTAGTTGTAATTATTCTTTAAGCACATGAAGTATATAATTTTACTTGTATAATTTAATCTACCAAGAATTCATTTTAATTTATTGCAAAAAGTAGAACCCGAACCTCCGGCAGACGGTTAAACCATGCCGTAATGTTTATACTCAAATTGAGTCTAGTTTTTGTTATTTTATGTTGTCATTTATATCAAATAAACGTATTTCTTCTTCTTCTTCTTCTTCATTTAGACCTAGTGATCTAGACAGAAGGGTGATCTGTACAAAGAAGATAATAAACCGTTGTGTTAAGAATTAGCAGAGTTTTGGAAATCGTCTTTTTGAAGGAATTCTAGGATCTTGAAATCATCCACCAAAACCAAGTTGAAGATGGAAAAATAAATCATAAAGGATAAATAAACCATACGCCCAAAGCTCAAAATATGAGCTTTGGCAGCTTCAGGCAGATAGTGAATAGGTCAAGGTCGGTGGATGGAGGTGCAAAACTAATACATTTGGGAGGCGACTCGATAAAAATAAAAGAGCCGTGTGAGAGATAAGGTTGTGGAATAAGGAGAGCGCATAGGTAGGAAGTGAAAGGACGCTCCTTAACTTGGACAAATTTGAAGAGGTCCTACGGGTGAAGTCCGGGGGCTTACGAGCTAAGTCGGTCGACTTTACGGCTTAGCCTTCCCGGACCCTCGCCATAGTCTATTTATTGATTTGGTTGGGTTCTTGTTGGTGGACGGGGGGGGGGGAGGTGGTGAGTGCGACGAGAGGGGGAGGAGGAGGGTGGTGGAGTGAGTCGGAGGAGGACGAAGGGAGTACAAGAGAAGTGCGAGTGGAGGTCGAGTCTCCCAGTTCTATAGGAAGAAAAAAAAGGGGGGGGGGGGGGGCTGGAGATGGATGGTAAAGGGAGTGTTGCGGGGGGGGGGGGTCGTGCCACTGTGGCATTACTGTTCGCGGGGGGGAGGGGGGGAGAGAGATGAGGGGGTTTCTTTCGTCCTCCTTCCCTTCATCCTGTTCGAATCATCTCTTCATGGTGGAGTAAAAGGGGGCAAAAAGAAAGGGCTTTTATGGAAGGGTCGGGCCGGATTTACCGTCAGTCCTCCCCTCCCACCGTCACAACATCCTTCCACTCAACCTTGTTATTTTACCGTCCACAAACGACTGCAAACGGTTCAAAACTCATTTTGTACGTCAATAACACTGGTCAACAATGATTTTATAACGCGAAAATTTTTCAAGTGGACAAACGTTTTTAAGGGATTCGATTGCGCTCAATCCGAATGTGGAATCCGTTTGTCCCCTACAACTCTTTCGAAGAAAATGAAGCTATTGTTCTCGGTCCAAAATTTTTAAAACACGTGTTTCCGAAAACTTTTCATACCAAAATCCGTTTCAGACCATCCTGAATCCACTGTCAAAACACACCAAAAATTATAAATACCTACCTACTTTTATATCGTCGGCGTACAAGGGAAACCCACAAAGTCCATTTTTGCACAAAATGAGATTTAGCTTCATTTAGGCCTCTTTGGATGCTCTACAAGGTTGTAACTGGTCCCCAACTCCATAAACCGAATCGAATGGCGAAGTTAGTGGTTTATGTAATTTTTCACAAAACCCAAAATTAAACCTTCTGACAAGTGACACCCCATTTTAAAGGTTTTTTTTTTTTTTTTTTTTTTTTTTTTGAACACGATGGTGACTTCAGAATTGCGATATCTTATTCAGTTCTCAAACTGGAGAACTTTGAAGATGAAGAAACGTGGTTGATGCTTAGATGTTCTTCATCGTTAGTTCGCTCTAATCTGATAACGGGAAGAGATATAGCCATTCTGACTTCACCATCGTGTTCATCGTTGAAAAATCTATAAGGTGAGGGGGGGGGGGGGGGTTTCGGGAGGGAAGAGGGGGAATTACTCATAAATTCCCAAAATGAAACAGTCTGACAAGCGACACCTCATTTTAAAGGGTTTTAACGCTGAACACGACGGTGGATTCAGAATTCAGGTATCTCCTTCCGATCTCAAACTGGCGCATTTTGAAGATGAAGAAATGTGGTTTATACTTGAGATGTTCTCCATGGACACAAGTCCTTCAATGGAGACATTTTACGTAAAACCAGTTATTTCTTCGAAAATTCGCTCTTCTAGCCATGCTGCATGACTGTGGACTTTTTACCCCGTGCTTGAGTGAAAAAAAATCACTGTATGGATAAAAACTTGGCATTATGACAACACAATGCTGCATTTTTAGTTTTTGAGCGATGTCTGAAATTTATCTGGTGTTTCTTACAAATATTTTTCATAATCAAAGTTTAAACCAAATTTTGTGGATCACGTATAGGCTTTCCACAAACCCCTCACAAAAATTGAGTAAAAGTTCAAGCAGACTTTGGCGAATTTGAATAAAGAAAGTCAGTCACAACTTATATTTGAACTTGGATGTGTATTTTTCACATTTGTATGGTATTGTAGGTCCCAAGTAAACCGGTGTAGCAGTCAGAGTTTTCTTCAACACAATCTTTTCAGATTCCATCAGTAGTTTGCCATTGACGCATTCCATCTTCCTTGATACCGTCGTTTCATCAATTTATTGCCCTGGTGAAAACGCTCGAACATTACTTCACTTAAATCCACTAAATTTTCCGGCACATATCCTAAATGTTACCGAAGTTTTTGTAAGCACATAAAATTCTCAAAATAAAGCCGTTATTCATTGCCTTTACCAATATGGTCCCACTAATTTTCTAATTTCTCAAAAAATGGGAGATTTGGATCTTTTGAGTTTTTGAAGAGACTGTAGAAGGCTGCACCAACAGTTCCTCTGAATTTCTCGATAAGGATCCCGTGCTATGGAGTGCAGAGGTTGTCTATCTTCATGGTCTGAACGTTGTGACTTATTTTAAAATTGTCA
Source organism: Stenodema calcarata (assembly GCA_963920205.1). Lineage (NCBI taxonomy): Eukaryota > Metazoa > Arthropoda > Insecta > Hemiptera > Miridae > Stenodema > Stenodema calcarata. The sequence continues at coordinate 20,252 of CAWUBA010000076.1, read as the reverse complement.
GTGACTGTGCCTAACGCGGCGTAGCGTTGATTACCAAATTCCTGGAAAGCAATAAGTTAACTAAGGATGAGGAACAGCGGCAGTTACAAGGTAGTTGTACCTAGCTGAGGACAGAAAGAAAAATAAGTTACGAAAAAGTTCTGTACGAGATCAAATCCTTGTAGTAGAGAAATGTCAATGAACTTTTAAATAAAAACCTGTAATTTGAAAGCAATAGGTACCTATAATTTGCACCAAAACCTGTAATTTGAAAGAAAAACCTACCGATTACCTAAAACAGATGATTTTACCCAAATGAATGTAATCATACATTGATTCTCATATTTTCGTCCCTGAGAGGTAGGCAGTATTTTTCAGAATTTACGATTTTGACTGCTCCATAACTTTTTTCAGACTAAATGGACTATTCCCGACAACGTTTGTTTAATGTAAAAAGTCTCTAAAGTGGGTACTTACCGCGTAAGTAATTAAGTACCGTCAGATCCAAAGGGCGTAACTACAAGTGCGTTGCGGAACCCCTTCCGGCGGTCCAAAAATCCGAATAAATTCCAGATATCATAGTTTTCATAACTGAACCGATTAAGATTTCAGCGCATCAACTTTTCGAGCCTTCGTAGAAAAAAAAAAAAAAAAACCTCTTGACTGTGGAAGTCACGTAAGAAAAACTGTATGCCTTTTGCCATCCCAATGGTACGGAGGGACCCCTGCAATAATGTTAATGATTGCTAGTTTTTATTTTTGCATCACCAATGTTCTTCGGTTTTCAACAAAAGAACAAGAAATTAGATGCAGTTCTCATCTACAGAGAAGGGCGATATGTACAGAACATAATAGAATGTTCACTGGTTTTTCAATGGAAAATGGCAAAATTTCATTTCAGGTTAGTTTAGTATTACGTGATCAACTCGCTGTTATGAATGTAGCGAGTGCTACGGTGAGTTTATTTCTCTCTTTTTTTTCAGTGCCAGGCGATGGAAAAAACGGCGGAGATATTTCTCAGCTGAAGGGAGTTAGATGACATAGTTCTTGAAAAATGCGGAGCAAAGCCATTCTTCCCCAATTTATTCTTTGTCCCTTTCAGGCCTCCTAAACAAAAAGGTTGATTTATACAGTATTTACCACTGCCACCTCTCCTCACGCCCCACCTCTCCTCACGCCCCACCTCTCCTCACGCCCCACCTCTCCTCACCTTCCTCTCGAGGCCGCCTCCAGTTTCCTCTACAGCTTTACCAAGATCAAGTGGTAAAAACATCTACTCATCTTTCAGTGAAAGAAGTGCAGAGGGGGAGCGGCGGAGGAGAGTCGCTGAGCGAAGTGGAGTCGGCGGGTATGTGTATGTGGTAGGGGGAGGGTGGTGGTGTGGCGATGTGGGGAAAACCCCTGGGTAGAGCCAGGAGGCCATAAATTCAACGGCCCACCGGCAAGTGGGGTAGAAATGATGTTGTGTTATTTCTGAGAGGAATTATGTGGTATTAGCCGGCAAAAAGAGACCACCCACCCCACACCACCCATACCGCTCCCCATCCCCCCCTCATCGCCCCCATACCCCCCCCCCCCCTCGACAGGCTTTACATACAAATGGACTTGCACATACACCGTCCCCGAGGGCGGCTCTGCCGTTTGTTGAGTGCGCAGATTACGCGGCAATGCGGAGGCCCCGGGAATCTCTTCATTCTCCATTATCTCCTTTTCAACATTGTTTTCCCAATTTTTTCCCGGGGCGGCCTCTTTCTTGTCCTAAAGGGTGCAACAATTGTCCTAAAGGGTGCATCATTCCACAAGTGCGCTTTCATCGCCATTCTGTATGTAACGCTGCGGAAGGTAGGGATGGGTATCGATATATCGATATTATCGATATTTTCCCTAAAGATATCGATAATTTTTCATCAATATGGAACGAGTCCGATGTATCGGATATCGATATTTTTCTTACGATATATCGGGTTTTTTTCCAAAGCCGAGACTATCAGCCTTGTCACAAGAAATATTTCAATTCTGAGTTGTTATAATCGAAAAATATGTATAAAACATTAAAAAAATATTATCTAAGCTGCTTAAATGATAGGAATACATAATTCTATGGATTATAAAATTAGTCTAGGGTTACAAATTATTAATAAAACACTTAATGTCTAACAATTCTAAGATTAGGTAGTTAAAAGACTCGTCTCCTAACACGGGCATTAGCCCATATTGGAGACTAATTTCCTGTAAATTAAAATTAGAATTTTTTGTAATTATTATAACTTATAATTTAATCTTGTAATTATTGTTCTTACACTCAATACTCCAATGTAAACTTATAAAGGAAATAAACGATTTAAAAAAAAAAAATGCATAATAATTTTTTTTTTTTTTAAATACATTTTTATTTGTTTATAATTAGAATACACTTTTCTAAGACACAAATGCTACGACCCCCTTTAAGGTAACAATAATATTACATTGGTACCTGTAACCTGCTCAGAAAAAATTTAATGAATAAACGCTCCTCATAGGGTGTTTCAGGACGACTGCGAACAAGGTCGGCAACCTCAAGAATCTCATAATCGAGTTTCGCTATGGTATCCTCAAACTTGCGCTTAGAATTCCGGATTCGAGCAGAGGAAAAAATAGCATCGGCCTGCAGGAACCGGCAAATACCGATTCGCACAGTTAATCGTTTGCCCGGCTTAGGACACATACCGTTTCGCACAGCGACCTGATTACCTGTAAAAATGAAACCTAACCGTTTCGCACAGCTAGTTGGGAATGGGCGAAATCATAATAATAATTTTAGATCGCAATGTGTATAATATACACATTGTATATTATTAAATATTATTTAACAATTTTGTTCGTTCACAAACATAATATTGCACGTCAATATAGAAATAATATAGAAAAGTTCATTCTTTCACTCTCGTTTGCAGCCCCATTTCCTTAACAAAGGTCAGGAGACTGATTTCATTACTTTTGGTTTATTATCTTCGATAATGAACCATTGGAATCGCCCAAAGAAAAAAAAATTTTAACCCCCCCTCAAAATTTGTTGGTTTACGTTTCAAGATACGTAGATTCAGAAAATCGAATAAAAAAAAATCCGTCCGTCCGCCGTACGCCGTACGCCGTACGCCGTCCGCCGTCCGCCGTCCGAGGCACTTTGCCCAGTTAGCGTTGAGTTAAAATTACGAAATTTTTTTTATGGGTTTCGACCAACCCCACAATGGTCCTCGAAACTTTTCATAACCCTAGGTCAAGGGGAAGGGGTTCAAAACGAATTTTGAAATTTTGAAAATTTCATATCTCGAAAAATTCATATAGAATGGTATGTTTTTTATTTCATATTTAGATAGAGTTTGTTCCGTAGAATTTTTTAAGACCATCCGCAGCTTTGTACGACCAGCCGTTCGATCACAATGACGGCTCAAAGATTGTGCCTCACTACAGGATCGTGAATCAAACTGTTGAAATACAGGTCCATTTTCATACTAACAAGCTCTTTGGAACATCATATGGCTTAAGTGATGTCGAGTTTGTTGTTCTGAGGTGCGTTTCGTGCTACGGAAATGAAGGTAATTTCGAATGTTTGTTGGTAGGTAATTCGTTTAAAGAAACTTTATTACCGACGTAGTATTAAAAACCCCAGAATTATATCGTATTAATTAATCATAATTAATAATAATTATTATTAATAATAAATACAAATTATTAATACCTAACAATAAATTATAATTATTTTCACTAGGTACATTGATAAAATTGTTAATAATTAGTGATAATTGTTAATAATAATTAATCTAACATTTAGGATCTAGACATTTAGACCTAGTGATCTAGACAGAAGGGTGATCTGTACAAAGAAGATAATGAACCGTTGTGTCAAGAATTTGCAGAGTTTTTAATTTACTAGTAAGTTCAGAAGCCAAAGCTGTTTTTGAAGTGACGTATTCAAAGTCTGATGGGTTCCCGAATTTGCGCATTTTTATCGTTGTCACTACTTGAATCTCCTTTAAAACTTCCAAAACTATCCAAATATTCGGAGATGCGCTGTAAAATTGCTCGTTGTATTTGGCATGAAAAGACTCAGGACCATTGGTGGTTCTCGGTTGACCCATCAGAGCTGAGGCCCACATTGTAGGAGGAAATGGGCAGAACAAAATATAGTATTTCATTAAATAGTCAGTGAATTGAATAAATTCGGGTCCTTCGGGGGACTCGTTCACTAACTGGAAAAATAAATCAGGTACTTCGTCCGGATCAACGTACTGGAGCCCAAAAAAATGTTTGAACCAGTTTCCCACCTCCGAATTTTCTATCCTGTATTCCTTCGCGACAGGTCCTAGTGCTTTTATTTTGCGATACCACGCTTGTCCTAAGTGAAAAGAACAGCCCCTTATGGTACAAGAAGAAAGAAAAACGGACTAGTGGAGCTATGCGAAACGGTGACCTACGATTAGGTTGTTTACATCAACCAGCTCTGCGAAACGGTATGGACCTTCTTCGACGAGAACAATAGAAGTGTGCGAATCGGTACATGCCCGCAGGAACCACATTTCTGGATCTTGCTTCCAGAATCTCGGCAGTCGATCACAAACGCTATGTGAGATGGCGCTAGCCGCATTCACAACTTGTGAGGGACCATCAGATTCAACATCTTTCCTGTCCATAATTACTAGAGCAAGTTACTGCTGTTAGAGCAAGTTACTCCCTGTCCATAATTACTAAATTCTCAAGAGCAAGTTGCTCCCTGTCCCTCCTGCTCCTTATCCCCACCTCGTTACCCACTGAACAAAATCAGGTTCAGTGGGTAACGAGGTGGGGATAAGGAGCAGGAGGGACAGGGAGCAACTTGCTCTTGAGAATTTGACCTAACTCGCCCAAACAATGTACTTACGATGAACGATGTCGGTGAAGATTTTCAACGAGATAAACTCGATCGTATTCGCGATGTTCACTCGTACACAATCGTTTAACAACGAGATCACGTCGGGAATCACCACTTTCACGACTCCGGTGCTTAACAAAGATTGGAGTAGTTCGCAATAAGTAAGTACGCGTACTAAAAGCAATTAGGTAAACTTGTTTTAATCAGAAAAGGACAAAAGGAAAAATCACAAATCGCGGGAAGTACAATGGCGGAAACAGCCGCATAGCGTCGTCTGTATAGCAACGTTGTTTTTTTACACCATAAAAACCCATTCTTTTACTGCCCGCCACGGTACCAGCTAGGAGAAGGGGAATAGACAGAAATCTTTAATCAATTGGGAAATTGGTTTGTACTTAGTGGAGACTTCAACGCAAAGCACTCCTTCTGGGGCTCAAGACTGATAACCAAAAACTCTGCAAATTCTTGACACAACGGTTTATTATCTTCCTTGTGCAGATCACCCTTCTGTCTATACCAGACTGTGTTGCAAATCGGCACCATACCATATTCTCACCGTACTCATACCATACCATACGGATTTCTTTCCTATCATACCATACTGTACTATACCAAATCATACATACAATAATATACCATACCATACTCATACCATGTCATACAAACCGAGTGAATATTGAAATGTCATCCATTTCTGGCCTATATTTAAAATTTCAAGTATCTAGCTCATCATCAAAATTTAATTTGTTTAAACAAATAGGTATTATTTAAACAATTTTACAGACAAGAAACCGAGTGAATATTGCATTGTGATCCAGTTCTGAACTATTTTTAAAATTTCAAGTCAATAGCTCATCATCAAAATTTAATTTGTATTATTACAAAAAGGTATTATTTAAACAATTTTACAGATGAGAAACCGAGTGAATATTGCAATGTGGTCTATCCCCGACTCACGGTTAAAATTTCTAGACTGTAGTTTACCGGGAAGATGAAAAAAGGTAGTTTTATTCTGGGCGTCCGGAGGTTGACTCACGTAGCGGCCGTTTTCGACGCGAAAGTTTAGTGTTTTTCCTAAACCTTTGCGCGCTCACTGTGAACGAACGGCTGGTCGCAAAAAAATCCAATTGGTCTTAAAAGATTCGTAATTTTTCAGGTCATTCAAAAGTGCACTACACATTGCACGGTTCAGTTAAATATTTTGAGATATGACATTGTCGAAATTTTGAATTTCATTTTGAACCCCTTCCCCTTGACCTAGGGTTATGAAAAGTTTCGAGGACCATTGTGGGGCTGGTCCAAACCCAGAAACCGAATTTCGTAATTTTATCTCAACGCTAACTGGGCAAAGTGCCGCGGACGGCGTACGGCGTACGGCGGACGGCGTACGGCGGACGGACGGACTTTTTTTTATTCGATTTTCTGAATCTACGTATCTTGAAACGTAAACCAACAAATTTTGAGGGGGGGTTAAAATTTTTTTTTCTTTGGGCGATTCCAATGGTTCATTATCGAAGATAATAAACCAAAAGGGCAGGGAACTGTACCAAGCCATACAGACCAATCGATGTCAAGTACATTCGACATGCAAGCCAACTTACTGGCCGACACACATTTATGTTTATAAACAAGGTTCCAGATTTATTAGATTTCTTCATAGTCAAAAACATCTCGGCAAACTATATATAGTTAGAAGTTACTGGTAGAAGAGAATGAAGATCTAAGCTCCGACCACTCCCCAGTAATACTGACACTAAGTGAGCGGGTAATACAAATTCCGTACAATCCTGTGTTGGTCAACAAAAAAACTGACTGGAACGGTTTCAAAATTCAGCTTGCCAAAAATATCAACCTGCATGCCCCATTGGAAGCAACAGAGGACATTGATCGTGCCATATGTGCCAATAAAACATATGAGAAGAGAAGACATTGATCGTGAAGTGTTCAATCTGGTTATGATGATTCATGATGCAGCATGGAATAATACTTCAGTAATGCGAAGAAAAATCAGAGAGATCAACTATCCCCGTGAGATAGTAGAAGTCATTTCTGAAAAAAGGCGAGCGAGGAAGCGATGGCAGACAAGTCGGGCACCAGCCTACAAGAGAGAGTGGTATAGACTCGCCCAAGAACTACGAGAATTAACACAACTAATTGAAAATGAATCAACTGAACAGTACCTTAGTGAACTCACCAGTGACAAACAAACGGACTATTCGCTGTGGAAAGCAAAAAAATATTTTAAAAGGCCGATCATCCGAGCATCTCCAATCAAGGACCAGAATGGATCATGGGTTAAAGACAACCAGAGCAAGGCTGATGTTTTTGCAACTTATCTATCAAACATTTTTATGCCTAACTCCCCTGTATCAGGTGAACAACTGGAGAACACAACTCCAGTAGAACCCTACATCACAATTCCACCAGATACAATCAAGGAGGTGGAAAATACAATAAATGTGAAGTTAATACAAAGAAAGCACCAGGGTATGACCTGATCACAGGACAAATCCTAAAGCAACTACCCCGAAAAGCCATAATCAAAATTACAAAAATAATCAATGCTACGCTTCGCCTGAAATACGTACCCCAGCTTTGGAAGATAGCCGAGGTTATTATGATTCCAAAACCAGGAAAACCGCCTGTAGAATGCACATCGTACAGACCGATTTCCCTGTTGTCAGTATTGTCCAAGTTATTTGAAAAACTCCTTCATAAAAGGCTCATTCCGCTCATTGAAGAACGTCAATTAATACTTAACCACCAGTTTGGATTCAGATAAAAGCACTCAACAATATACCAAGTTCACAGAACTACCAGCATAATAGAGGAAGCGCTTGAAGAGAAAAACTGTTATCCGAGTTTTTTCCTTTTTGAATAAGTGTTCGGTTATTACTTCGGTATTGAATTGTTCGCCAACTGCTATAATTATCTGGTTTTTACTGTGGTTGATAGCGTTGTTTTTTATTGGTATTGAAGATATGTCTTTTCCTTCTTTGTCTGAGTGTATTGTGTCTATATTTGTTTCTGTGTCTTCGTCGTCGAGATTTACGAGTGAAGGGGATATTTGTTTGTCTGTATTAGTGAACTCTGTGTTATGTATTTCTATTCTCGAGAGTGCATCGGCGTTTCCGTTGTATCTTCCTTTTTGACATTTCATGTCTTTGCTATGGCACACAACCAAATTTTCGTTACGAAATTTTTGTCACGTTACGAAATATGCTCAATGATTATTATGATTCGTAGAAGTGAGGTAGGTAGGTACCTATATGATTATAGCTGAAATTTGGCTATATGATTATTATGATTTGGCTGGTAGCCTCCTTAGGACGTGAACAATAAGGTGCACAGGGTTTTGATCAGCTGCGTGGCTCCTGAAGCTAACTTCTTTCCTATCAACCGTAGGAAGCTGAAATTTGGCTGGTACGTGAACAATATGGTGCACAGGGTTTCGATCAGCTGAGTGGCTCTTGAAGCTAACTTCTTTCCTATCTACTGTAGGAAGCTGAAATTTGGCTGGTAGCCTCCTTAGGACGTGAACAATAAGTTGCACAGGGTTTTGATCAGCTGAGTGGCTACTGAAGCTAACTTCTTTCCTATCAACCGTAGGAATAAATAAAAATATAAGTTTAATTTTTGTTTTCTTTATATTGAAAAAAATGTAATTCACAGAGGAAGAAAAGATTGCTAGAAGATGGAAGGGAAGAAGGAGGGATGGGAAAGATATGAAATGTCCTAATGCGTTGCAGACTTGTATGCAAGCGTTTTCGATTTTTTTTTGACATTTCATGTCTTTGCTATGGCACACAACCAAATTTTCGTTACGAAATTTTTGTCACGTTACGAAATATGCTCAATGATTATTATGATTCGTAGAAGTGAGGTAGGTAGGTACCTATATGATTATAGCTGAAATTTGGCTATATGATTATTATGATTTGGCTGGTAGCCTCCTTAGGACGTGAACAATAAGGTGCACAGGGTTTTGATCAGCTGCGTGGCTCCTGAAGCTAACTTCTTTCCTATCAACCGTAGGAAGCTGAAATTTGGCTGGTACGTGAACAATATGGTGCACAGGGTTTCGATCAGCTGAGTGGCTCTTGAAGCTAACTTCTTTCCTATCTACTGTAGGAAGCTGAAATTTGGCTGGTAGCCTCCTTAGGACGTGAACAATAAGTTGCACAGGTTGAACAATAAGTTGCAATTGTTTTCTTTAACTCTTCCGTGTGGTTTTTTCAATAAAAATATAAGTTTAATTTTTGTTTTCTTTATATTGAAAAAAATGTAATTCACAGAGGAAGAAAAGATTGCTAGAAGATGGAAGGGAAGAAGGAGGGATGGGAAAGATATGAAATGTCCTAATGCGTTGCAGACTTGTATGCAAGCGTTTTTTTCTTTACCAGTTGGAAAATTTATTCGATTATCTGAATCTACGTATCTTGAAACGTAAACCAACAAATTTTGAGGGGGGGTTTTTCTCAGACCCAATGAAACAATTGAAATTTGATTCATCCAAATATTTCTTTAAATCAGGGATGAAAAATGAAGACCCAACACCACTTTGTTGTCACCTGGGCAGCTGAACGTTCAGTAACTCGTCGATGGGAAAACACAACCAGAATTGGCAGTGTGTTCTCTTATCGTCGGTATTCAAAACATTTTTGATTCCGCCCCTTCCACCCCCCAATTTTACTTTGCGTAAAACTACTTCTATTTTACTTGTTCGTACGAATACTTACTACTTCGAAAATTCGCTCATATGATCATCCTGCATAACTGGAACTTTTTTCCTTTTTTATTCAAAGAAGCAACATGAGCACTTCTAATGAAATGTCAATTTATTTTATTTCGAAGTCAAATTCTTCAAGACGGAGTTTCAATCTAAAGAGTTTGGAATTCGGTTCTTTTAATGAGTGGAGCCATTGAAGGTACTGGTGGTCTGTCTCTAACGTGAATTTTCGGCCGTATAAGTAGGGTCGAAAATGTTGGCAGGCCCAAACGCAAGCTAAGAGTTCGCGTTCTATCGTAGATAGTTTCCTTTTGGCGTCGTTTAGCGTGCGACTGGCGTAAGCGACTGGGTGTATTTCATTATCGAGTCTTTGTGATAGGACGGCGCGCCGAGAGCGACTCCTGATGCATCCGTATTTAATATGAATGGTCTATTGAAGTCGGGATATTTTAAGACTGGTTCGTTTATTAAAAGGGTTTTGCATTGTTCGGAAGCCTTTATGTAGTCTGGATGTTTTGTGTTGATTCTATTTCCTTTTTTCAGTCTAGTGGTTAGTGGTTTCGATATGTCCGCTAAATTTTTTATGAATTTCCTATATGTAGTACGAAAGTAATCCAAAGAATCCTTTTAATTCTTTGGTGTTTCGTGGTATGGGGAATTTTGTATTACTTCGATGTTTTTGGGTTTGGTTTTAAGTCTGATTCCGTCATCCGATGTCCTAAGAAGGCCACTTCTTTTCTCATAAATTCCGTCTTGTCTAGTTGTATCTTGAGGTTAGCCTGACTGAGTCTATCAACGATACATGTAAATTACGATGGGTGGGACTATGAATGGGGTGTACTCGCCATTTGTGTACGCCGCCATTGTTGCCAATTTGTTTTATGATTGTATCAAATTCAATAAGTATGTGGATTCTACGTATATTTAAAACTAATACTTTTGGGGAGGGTTTCAGAAATTTTTTTTCTCAGATGATCCGAAGGCTTGAAAAATTGAATAGTGTCGAAATTGGTTATTTTGGAGATGGTTGGTGCAGTCTGAACGTGAAACAGGTTGGAAGAACGAGTACAATACTGAGGCACAAGGAAGTCAACCAGCTCCAGCAGAGCAAGACAATCGAGCAACGACCTCAACAAATAAATGACGAAAGCGAAATCCGCAATAAGTCGCTGTTGACTGAGAGCCATATTACAGCGTGCTAAAGCAGCAGCGGGATCGAAATCTGACCAGCTCACTCCCTGACTAAAAGTGCCAAATGTAGAAACCTGAATTCGCCTGACGTATTCGAAAATGGAGCAGGGAAAAACGCCTTGATCCCGAAATTGGCGTTGTTTTGTAGATATTTGGTAACTCAACGAGAAACGCAAAGTATAAAATGTATCTCTGATATGGGGAAAGCTGTCGGTACTAATTTAATAATCAACTCGAAGTATACAATTTATCTCTGATGTGGGGAAAGCTGTCGGCACTAATTCGGCAGCGAATCATGCGAGGAACATGCTGGTGCAGTTAGCTGCTTTGAGAGGTCTTCACCCCGCTGACTCTCAGTAATAACGTCACAATACTTTTTGTCTCTGGGGAGCCCGTCCCTCACCCCTAGCTTGATCAACATCGCACTTTTGCCTTTAATCCCTTATCACTGGTTTCCCTCTCACATATTGAACATGTCATGACATAACTCCCTCTTTACCGCCGTTCAGCGAGTGAGTGTGGAGTGTGCCTCACTGAAACACGACACCCGCGCCGGCATCACGCCCTATCAAAACCCGCCCAGTGTTTTCCCTCTGGGAGCCTCAGCGTCCCTTGTTTTGTTAACTAATCGTATTACCGAAATTGTTTCACAAAAGGAAACTATCCAATCTTTGCAGCATTGAGAGACCAATCTACATCGATTGGACACATTCAAACACATTGGACACATTAACGTCATAAGAACTTGCAGTAATACTAACAATGCGTAATTTTAACGCAAGCATCAGGGATACTGGTGGTTTTGATTTATTTGAGTTGGTAGAATTAATAAAACAGTAGGAGTGCAATAATTAAACATGAATCCAGGGCTGATGACGCTGTAACGCGAAAATCGCCCATTATCATCAAGTTTTTCTAAATTTCCGTAAGTGTTTTCTATAATTTTCAACCTCCTGTACATTCATTCAAGTTCATATTACACGCGAGTGTCTTTAGTTTCACCAATCCAACGTATATATACATATATATATGCGCCGAATATATACATATATATATACATATATATATAGAGCCGAATATATACATATATGTACGTAAACCCCCGCTAGAGGCGCCTTTTCAAAACGTATTGACGGGCCACTGGCGCCCGCCGCGGGCGCCTCTACCGGTAGCTTGTACACGACATTTAAATGTATCCCCGCGGCAGTGGCTCCCGAGCTGGTAGCCTCTAGCGGGTGCTCCTACGGGTTTGAAGGGGCTAATAGAAGATAATAAACCAAAAACTCTGCAAATTCTTGACACAACGGTTTATTATCTTCCTTGTGCAGATCACCCTTCTGTCTATACCAGACTGTATTGCAAATCGGCACCATACCATATTCTCACCGTACTCATACCATACCATTCGAATTTCTTTCCTATCTTACCATACTGTATTATACCAAATCATACCATACTGTATTATACCAAATCATACAGGCTAAAAGCGATTGATCAGACCATCAAAACATAACAATAACTTAGAAACTCTAGGCCACTAGTCGCGGATCTTGGGACTTATTACTGTGCCGTCCAGACTACATTGGAAGCGGAATTTCTCCAGAACAGACGGTCTGGGCGGGTCTGGTCTGGTCTGGAGAAAACAAACGCACGCCGCGCCGTGTCCCCTCCTACACTGGCGCCAGTTATCGTTCCGGAAGGTCGGACCGAGTCGGGACTGGTCTGACAAGAACCAAACAGGTTTGTTTTCCTCCAGACCAGACCAGTTGAACGGAAGCTTTTGTGAGTGAAACATCGTACGTTTGGCTTATCACACAGAAGTGACTCTTGACTGGTTCGTCTGCTCCGTTGAAAACTAGCTGCAGTGTAGGAGTACCGAGTCTGGACGGCACAGTAATAACATAGAAACTCCAGGCCACTAGTCCGCAGAGCTGGGAACCACTCCCCGCTATACCTATACGACATTATAGTATTTAACAAAAGTAGATGATAACAATAAAATAAAATAATTATTATTATGATAATAATAAAAACCGATCAAACATGAGAAAGCATAGGTAGGTATATATTTGAATTAGTAGGTAATTTATCACATTTTTCTGAGAACACACGAACGAAGGACACTAATTTTTTTGTGGAACTTATGTGACTGTTTACGTACCTACATTTATATTTAGAAAAAAACTGTAGAAGAAATAGGATCTCTTTAACATTATTTTATTTTCAGTCATAACGCACAATCAGTTGAGATTACTTTTTCAACAGTAATGTGGGAATCCCGCAGCAGGAGTAATAGTTCAAAAAGGGATGGCCTAACTAACTGCGACAGCCCCGGTCACATTCTGAATAGGTTTGCGTCCAAAAATTATTAACCAAAATTCTCGACTAGGTAGATAGCGAATCTTGAAATCCTGAATATGGGGCTATGATTGTGCCGAAACTGGTTCAAAAAGGGATGGCCTGACTAACAACGAGAGCCCCGGTCACTTTCTGAATAGGTTTGCTTCCAAAAATTATTAACCAAAATTCTCGATTAGGTAGGTAGCGAATCTTGAAATCCTGAATATGGGGCTATGATTGAGCCGAAACTGGTTCAAAAAGGGATGGCCTGACTAACAACGAGAGCCCCGGTCACTTTCTGAATAGGTTTGCGTCCAAAAATTATTAACCAAAATTCTCGACTAGGTAGATAGCGAATCTTGAAATCCTGAATATGGGGCTATGATTGAGCCGAAACTGGTTCAAAAAGGGATGGCCTGACTAACAACGAGAGCCCCGGTCACTTTCTGAATAGGTTTGCGTCCAAAAATTATTAACCAAAATTCTCGACTAGGTAGGTAGCGAATCTTGAAATCCTGAATATGGGGCTATGATTGAGCCGAAACTGGTTCAAAAAGGGATGGCCTGACTAACAACGAGAGCCCCAGTCACATTCTGAATAGGTTTGCGTCCAAAAATTATTAACCAAAATTCTCGACTAGGTAGGTAGCGAATTTTGAAATCCTGAATATGGGGCTATGATTGTGCAGAAACTGGTTCAAAAAGGGATGGCCTGACTAACAACGAGAGCCCCGGTCACTTTCTGAATAGGTTTGCTTCCAAAAATTATTAACCAAAATTCTCGATTAGGTAGGTAGCGAATCTTGAAATCCTGAATATGGGGCTATGATTGAGCCGAAACTGGTTCAAAAAGGGATGGCCTGACTAACAACGAGAGCCCCGGTCACTTTCTGAATAGGTTTGCGTCCAAAAATTATTAACCAAAATTCTCGACTAGGTAGGTAGCGAATCTTGAAATCCTGAATATGGGGCTATGATTGTGCCGAAACTGGTTCAAAAAGGGATGGCCTGACTAACAACGAGAGCCCCGGTCACATTCTGAATAGGTTTGCGTCCAAAAATTATTAACCAAAATTCTCGACTAGGTAGGTAGCGAATCTTGAAATCCTGAATATGGGGCTATGATTGAGCCGAAACTGGTTCAAAAAGGGATGGCCTGACTAACAACGAGAGCCCCGGTCACTTTCTGAATAGGTTTGCTTCCAAAAATTATTTTCTAAAATTCTCGAGGAGGTAGGTAGCGAATCTTGAAATTCTGAATATGGGGCTATGGTTAAGCCGAAACGGGTTCAAAAACTCTGCAAATTCTTGACACAACATTTCTTTATCTTCTTTGTACAGATCACCCTTCTGTTTAGATCATTAGGTCTAAATGTCTAGATCCTAAATGTTAGATTTATTGTTATTATGAATTATCACTAACTATTAATAATTTTATCAAGAACCTAGTGAAAATTTTTATAATTTATTGTTAGGTATTAATCATTTGTATTTATTATTAAAAATTACAGTGACCATACTTCCCCTTGATCCCCACAACCCGCCCTTGAGGTACATATATATTGTGAAATAAATTGATTGATTGATTATTATTATTATTAATTATGATTAATTAATACGATATAAATCTGAGGTTTTTAATACTACGTCGGTAATAATTTTTCTATAAAAGAAGTACCTACCAACAAACATTCGAAATTACCTTCATTTCCGTAGCACGAAACGCACCTCAGAACACAAACTCGACATCACTTAAGCCATATGATGTTCCAAAGAGCTTGTTAGTATGAAAATGGACCTGTATTTCAACAGTTGTGAAAGAATGACGGCTCAAAGGTTGAATCAAACACGAATCAAACGTTGAAAGTGATGTCGAGTTTTTTGTTCTGAAATACGTTTCGTGCTACGGAAATGAAGGTAATTTCGAATGTTTGTTGGTAGGTACTTCTTTTATAGAAAAATTATTACCGACGTAGTATTAAAAACCCCAGAATTACATTGTATTAATTAATCATAATTAATAATAATTATTATTAATAATAAATACAAATGATTAATACCTAACAATAAAGTATAATAATTTTCACTAGGTACTTGATGAAATTGTTAATAATTAGTGATAATTGATAATAATAATTAATCTAACATTTAGGATCTAGACATTTAGACCTAGTGATCTAGACAGAAGGGTGATCTGTACAAAGAAGATAATGAACCGTTGTGTCAAGAATTTGCAGAGTTTATGAACTTAATGTAAACAGAAGAGAGTGGCGCGAAATTCAGTCCTCCCGCCCGTGCTAGGTCTCTTGTGCGAAATGGCGGGTGTGCTCTTGCTCGCGTATCCGGGGGAGCAATTATCTATACTATATAATAAAATCGTCTCTGTCTGTCTGTTTTTCTGTCTGTCTGTTTGCCTCATCATCAATTGAGAACGGCTGAACGTAGAATGTTGCGGCTGGTACCATTTGACGCAGAATTTATCTGGGAAGGTTTATGAAAAATCCGCGTTTAAATCAGTCCATCCGTTGAAACGCTATGAATGAAATACTACCTACTAAAAAACGTGTTATAATCACTTCTATGAGGACGTGTTTATGCTTATAACTTTTGAACGGTTGAACGTAAATCCGATTGTAAGTAGTCTCTGGATTCAGCTCGGCGAGTAGGTACTTTCAAGTGGTACTTCAATCAGGATGTTAGTGGTGGGGGGGGGAGGGGGAGGGGTGTCTACAGGCATTCAAAACTACTTGACCACTTGGAGTGCAACATTGGGAATTTCCGGAGAATTGTTTAATTCACACCCAAAAGTTTCAGTCATAAATTTACGAAACGCTAACCCCTCTTCAGAACGCAAGTCAATGTTGAAATCTCCACACAGTACAACCGGTAAGTCGTATAGCTTGAGCTCGTCGATGAACAGAAACAAACCCTTGAGTTTGATCGAGTACGGTAGTAGATATCGCTCGAAGAACTTGATTTTATCGTTCAGTGTTGTCCCATTTGAAAGATACGTCGCCACGAATAGTACACGCTTTGTCAGTTGTGTTCAGAAGTCCCTCAAGGGCCCACATACCAAATCTCAGAATCGTGGGATCATTAGGGAAAAAACTGGATTCTAGAGCCACTCAGCTGATCTGGGATCGGTCAGTTGTGTTCAGAAGTCCCTCAAAGGCCCACATACCAAATCTCAGAATCGTGGGATCATTAGGGAAAAAACAGGATTTTAGAGCCACTCAGCTGATCTGGGATCGGTCAGTTGTGTTCAGAAGTCCCTCAAGGGCCTACATACCAAATCTCAGAATCGTGGGATCATTAGGGAAAAAACAGGATTTTAGAGCCACTCAGCTGATCTGGGATCGGTCAGTTGTGTTCAGAAGTCCCTCAAGGGCCTACATACCAAATCTCAGAATCGTGGGATCATTAGGGAAAAAACTGGATTCTAGAGCCACTCAGCTGATCTGGGATCGGTCAGTTGTGTTCAGAAGTCCCTCAAAGGCCCACATACCAAATCTCAGAATCGTGGGATCATTAGGGAAAAAACTGGATTCTAGAGCCACTCAGCTGATCTGGGATCGGTCAGTTGTGTTCAGAAGTCCCTCAAGGGCCCACATACCAAATCTCAGAATCATGGGATCATTAGGGAAAAAACAGGATTTTAGAGCCACTCAGCTGATCTGGGATCGGTCAGTTGTGTTCAGAAGTCCCTCAAGGGCCTACATACCAAATCTCAGAATCGTGGGATCATTAGGGAAAAAGGGGTACGGTGCTTGTGAAGTGGTTAAGCTTTTCATTATACTTAGCTCCTTAATGAGGAAATGGGCGGGCGGGGAAAGTGGATATCATAACTTTTTCCGGCCTCTGAAGAATGATATTTGCGAGGCGGGGTGATTTTTACACGGAGTGTTTTTTGGGGGATAGGTATCTTCTTGTAGACAAGACACATCAAAATTCACATCAAAGTTGGTGAGGGGTATTGGTTGAAACCATCACAGATAGCTATTTCAATTATTTTACATGAAAGAAACAATAAATGAACGGCTAACACTTCTGTGGGTAAGTCCAGTAGAATAATAAACCCATGTGACAAGGACTTTGCAGCGTTTTTACATACTAATATTGTTTTACAACAAAATTTGTGAGTAATTAGGTAATTTGCGGATTGATAATAAAATAAATAATCCCCAGGGCCAGAGGCTCCCAAGCTCCATACTAACCTGCAAGACAGGAACGAAAAGCTGAGTAGTCTACATTTCACCCATCTAAAAAATTGCCGGTAGCCTCTAGCCGCCGGGTGCCTCTGGCCGGGCAATACGTTTATATATATATATACATATATATAGAGAGCCGAAATATTGAGGTATATTTTTCTATGATTTTCGCTTTAAATGTGATCTCCATTTCATTTTCTATTTGCAAAATATATATATATATATATATATAAATCGAAATTTTAGCTCAGAGCTAACTGGGCAAAGTGCCGCGGACGGCGTATGGCGTACGGACGGATTTTGGTTTATTATCTTCGATAATGAAACATTGGAATCGCCCAAAGAAAACATTTTTTTAACCCCATGTCAAAATTTGTTGGTTTACGTTTCAAGATACGTAGATTCAGAAAAGCCGCCGTCCGCCGTACGCGGCAGTGTGCCCAGTTAGCTTTGAGCTAAAATTTCGAAATTTTTGTTACGGGTTCCGACCAACCCCACGATAATCCTCGAAACTTTTCATAACCCTAGCTCAAGGGGAAGGGGTTCAAAACGAATTTTGGAATTTTGAAAATTTCATATCTCGAAAAATTCATATAGAACGGTGTAGTTTTTAGTTCTCATTTAGTTAGAGTTTATTGTTTAGAATTTTTTGAGACCATCCGCAGCTTCGTACGACCAACTGTTCGTTCACAATGAGGGTTCAAAGGTTGAGCCGATATGAACCTGTCAACACGATCGCGAATCAAACGGTTGAAATACAGGTTTATATCGGTACATTTATTAAATAAAATGTACCGATATAATTCAGGGGTTTTGACATTTTATGTCTTTGCTTTGGCACATGAAATAAAACTCGGCGCTTCGCGCCTCGCCAGGGGGGCAAGCCCCCCTGGACCCCCCGGATCTTTTCTCTTCTATACTTCGTATAGAACGAGGTATTTGCTATGCAAAACATGAATAATGTTGTTTACAGTTTTATTTACTCAGGGCTGTATCTCAGCTTCTTCGATATTTACAGCGGTTTTGGCAGTATATAAATTATTTATGCATAAATTAAAGGCTTTCTAACGAATGGAGAACGATTTTTGTCCGTTGAAAACTAAAGAAGTTTCATTTCCCTAGAAACGGCTCGGTTGTACGTGAAAATCATTAAAAATCTTCGTGACATAATTTCGTGACTTAAACTTCGTTACGCTTTTCAACTCTGGTAGGCCACCGCAACAACATTATTCATGTTAAAACTGTCACGGAAAACTGTCACGAAAAAGTGTCCTCGAAAAGCGTTACCTACATTTTACGATAATTATCACTTACAACCAAGCTGTTGCTAGGGAAATGAAATCATCGGACAAAAATCGTTCTCCATTCGCTCGAAAGCTCTCGAATTTTAACGCATTTCTTGCGTATTTGTTCTTGGTATTTATGTCAGACTTATATATATTTTTATGTTATAAATTGATATAGTGAACACTGCAGCTTGTTTTGTGATCAATTGCTTGAGGTTGAGGTTACCTACATTTCGGTTTTCATTAAAATAATACTACATCCAAACAAAGTTGGTCGTATAGGAAACTGGGATTCGATGTTTTGTTATTGTTAGTTTTGATTTAGCCATCAGCGTGAATACTTGTATGTGTGCTCCGAATCTTACATATTTTATTTTTGCATTTGTGTAATTGGTTTTAAAGTGATTAATTACTAACCGTTGTTGTGATTTTATTTGTTGATATGGAATCGGAAGAGTTTCGTAAGTCTGTTGTCGATACTCCTTTCTCGTCGGAAAAAGTATGAACAATTCATACGTACCAATGGAGCGAACGACGAGATGAACGTCGAACCGATTAACAAAGGGAAAACAACGCTAAAACGAAATTTGGCCTCAACAGTAACTGTAAAAAAAAAAAAAAAAAATGCCGATAAACAGCGTGAATATCGAATTCGTAAGAAACTTTGTATGAGTATGGGTAGTCATACTACAAAGAATGCCGTAAACGAACTTGTAAAAACAAATGCCGATAAAAAGCGTGAATATCGACTTCGCAAGAAACTTGATATAGGCTATTAGATATAGGCTGAACGGTTTATTAAGATTGGATATTATCAATATTGACATAAAATGTCCCAATGTGTTGCAGACCCGTATGCAAGCATTTAGTTTGTTTTTAATACTATGTCAGCAATAATTTTCCTATAAAAGAAGTACCTACCAACAAACATTCGAAATTACCTTCATTTCCGTAGCACGAAACGTACCTCTGACAAAAAACTCGACATCACTAAAACCATATGATGTTTCAAACAGCTCCTCAGTATGAACATTGACCTGTATTTCAACCGTTTGATTGTAATTACAAATTTTGTAATTAATTCATCATCTCTATCATTCAGGTTCTGCACAAAGGAACCCAGTCGATTCCAACAGCCGGATTTGGTAATGCAGTTAACGTACAGTATTTTGGTTTATTATCTTGGATCAGAAAATCCATCCGGATCTAGACATTTAGACCTAGTGATCTAGACAGAAGGGTGATCTGTACAAAGAAGGTAATGAACCGTTGTGTCAAGAATTTGCAGTTTTTTATTCGATTTTCTGAATCTACGTATCTTGAAACGTAAACCTACAAATTTTGAGGGGGGGTTAAAAAATGTTTTTCTTTGGGCGATTCCAATAGTTCATTAGGTATCGAAGATAATAAACCAAAATCCGTCCGTCCGCCGTACGCTGTCTGCGCCGTTTTGGCCAGTTAGCGTTGAGCTAAAAATGCGAAATTCGGTTTCCGGGTTCGGACCACCCCCACAATGATCCTTGAAACTTTTCATAATCCTAGCTCAATGGAAAGGGGTTCAAAACGAAATTTAAAATTTCGACAATGTCATATCTCGAAAAATTTAACCGAACGGTGTAATGTTTAGTTCA
>CAWUBA010000075.1:0-29041 GCA_963920205.1 Stenodema calcarata | reverse complement strand
CAAAACAAGATGGAAAGAAATTAGAATAGCTGATGCGGAACTGACAGCGGTATTATGGACGGCCAGAGACACACAAAATGCGAAAGTACTTGAAACCGTGAATGAGGAGGGCTGAGTGCGACGGTGCGGGGGAGATCCCTCGGGAAATTAGAGCAACTTCTCGGGGGCAACCTGGAGCGTGATCGTAACCTGTTTTTTTATTATTATTTTTCTCTAGAAAAGTATGAGATAACGGTCTCCTAAATCATATCCAGCATCGGAAAAGACTGGGGTTTTCCGTTATAATAATAAACGTGTAACGGAAGTCCAGAACCTCTCTTCACACTTTGGAAAATACATTCCTCGCTTCTCAGACCTTAATTAGTGAGCCTCTCCTCATGTTTCAAATGCTCGTGGAAGGAAGAAGGAATCTGTTGTTTTACAGGTTTTTCGACGGGGAGCTTGTTGAAAAGGGCTTTGCATTAGAATTTAAGAACGGAGAATCCGTTAAAATAGGAACTCCTGTGATGAAAGGACCACCTCAATACCTACTTGAATATCATGAGAGGGTGAAATTACACTACCATTATCTCTTTTCCTGATTTTGACTCATTCCACTTGAAACTGGAGGGTACTGTAATGTGGTATATAACGCTACCTATGTTACGAGTGTATGATAATATCATATACTCGTAACATAGAGTTATATACCACATTATTATGTGTGTAGCCTGATAAAATTTTACAGGCAGTTTTAGCTTCCCTTTATCCACGTTCTGTTTATTCCATCACTACCTAGTGATTCAATTAATGTTCGACACAAATCATCCATACTTCATTGTGTTTTAAATTCAGAGCTCGTTATGGTCCTGAACAGCGAAGGTTCGGTATAGCTTGGTATTAAATTTCCAGCGTGAATGAGGGCTGTTCCGGAATTACATTACCAGAAATAATTTATTGTGAAGGTATTAAACTGAAAATACGACTAGAAGAGTGGCGCGTTAGCCCACTCAGCTACTCCGGACATCCGAAAATATAAATGGGTATTAAAATAAATTTTATTGATTGCTTATTTCACAAGGCTTACTGAACGCCTTTCTAATTCTTCCCATTCCAACCCAATAATCGTCTTGCTGTCTGCCACCCCCTGAACTCTCATAATACCCGCGACGGGTCGGTGACGCCCACGTTGGGAACCATGATCTTTCTTGTAGAGATTATCAGAATGGCTCTGAGGCTTGGCCTTAATGGATCGAGAGAATTGTTGGAATTTCAGTCCGAAATCTAACGATACCGCGGGTGAGAAAGTGAGGTGTGCCTGAGTCGCTTTATTGCGTTAGGAACGAGACGGTTTCCCCTCATATGGTGGATAAGGCAGGTAGATCGTTGAGTGGAACAGTTGATCCTTACATTAAGGGTCATAGGTTATCAAAGTTACACATAATTAGATAAGAGACCTTGTTTCATGTTTCAAAGCTCCCTTCCCCAGGCAGCCTAGGCTTCACCCTCCTAACTCAATCAGTAGCCAATTAGTTGGGAAGTCTCTTAGGTAGGGTAAATATTTGTCCTCTAGGGAACCAGGCCTGAGCTTCCACCCTTCCACTATGCTCCTTCCTATAAAATTAGTCATTAAATAGGCCACCTTGCTTCACCCAACTTAGGCTCCCAGGTGTCCTGAGTTATTAGCTTCGCATAACTAATTCATTTAATAGGAGATTCCATGATTTTACGAAGACTGACCCTCTTCATGAGTACACACACCAACTACTCGTATCGTTTCCTCCATTAACTATTATTCGTAATTTTTCATTATTTATTCGTTAACTTAACGAGATTTGAGGCTATACTGAGGCCAGACGTAAAAAACATTTCTTCGTAATGTCCTGTGTCATTTTCAATTCCCAGAAGGAGACCATAGGGTCCTAATGTTTCCCCTGATACTGTGCACTTGAAACACAGGGGCTAAAACAATTAGACCGATCAGAGCTACCAGTAATATCACGCCAATATTTTGTGATATTGCAATATTCCATGATATTCCATGGAATCGTGAAACCATTGAAACCATTTCTCCCGCTCATCCGTTAGCTTGGGGTGCTTCTGCATTATTCCAGAATTCTGATATATTTGTGTTAAGCAGACCTTCGAGGATCTACTAGCAGATCTACTGAAAGTATCGAATTAAATCATTCAAAATAAAACATACTTAATATGTTTTATTATACGAGTATATTGTTAGGTACTTATATGATACAATTTTATTATGTTTTATTACATAATATGTAATATATATTATTATATATAATATATATTATATATTATGTTATAATGTTATAATATAATAACACACAGCTACAGGGTAATTACAAGAACTGACGACATATACCAATATATAACATAATATAGTATTATTATAATCTATATATATTATAACTAAATTTAAAGAGGATTTTCGTGTTCCTTGGGTATTTTCGAAAAATGTCACTACAGTTAGGTATTAGTTTTGCGTGAAATGGAGTCGAACCATGTCGATTTTGAATTTGGTGTCTGTCTGTCTGTTTGTCTGTCCTTCAATCACGCAAAAACGGCTCGAAGGATCCCTTCTCCCGTATTTAACTGTATCCGTGATCGGGGAAGGAAATAGGGGGGTTCACTTCCGGATCCGATGCATGGGGGTGGGGGTTTATGGGTAAGCCAAAATATAAAAATCTTTAAAATCTCGAAAACGGCTCAATGGATAGAAATTTTCTTCCGTATTTAAATGTTTCTGTGACCGGAAAAGGATATAGGGGGGTTCACTTCCAGGTCCGATGCATAGGGGTGGGGGTTTATAGGGAAGCCGGAATATGAAAATCTTAAGTTCTTCCTTCCCCTGAGACAGATGAATATTATTTTTGGTATTTAGGATTATAAGGGTTTGTAAAGGGACATGTAAGACGTATAATCCGTAAAGCGATAACCGACCGGTAACAGTGGCAGATGGATCCATACCGAGTTTTGCCCGTCCGAGACAGGTAACAGAGGTAGATGGACACACCCCGAGTTCTGCCCGTCAGCGACGGGCCCGACAGCTAGTGTGTAAACAAAATACCTAGTTTGTAACAATACATGAATTAAAATAATACAAATGAATGAACAGCACTTTTTCACATGATTTATGATTAATATTTAATAATTACCGCAAATTATTTTTATCATATCTAGAAGCATAAGAGCAAGTGAACTGTGCCCAATCATCTACCTAATGTTTCGTCACAAAAGGAGTGATAATTTGGTTGGTACTGTAAATGAAATAATGGTACGATTATTTACACGGGATAACAGGATTGTATTTCTCAGCGATCATTCAACAACAACTTTTTCGACCACACCACAACCAATTCAACATATTGTAAAATCACGTGGTCAGGGCCTCATGTAGTTACCACAATGTAGTTTTTCACTGGAAAATATTATACCGTATGCATTCAAGTGTGGTATTCAGCATTCGCGAAAGGAATGCTCTGTGCCATCTACTTTTCTATTTCATCAATCTCGTAGTAAGAAAATGATTATTCTTCAGTACCATATCTTGCTGGGCGAGTCTCCTTATCCGGAACCTCTTCAAATATTGGCAGGGCGTGGTCAGTGACAAATTCCCCTTGTCTTATTTAAGTGATTAATGAGTGATAGTTTAGGGTCGAGATAGCCGACCCCTAACGGGGCTAATGAATTCCGTCCGAGGCCCACCGCGGAGCCACCAATGGGCTACGGTGAATGAGAATTTAACGACGCTGGTCAATGAGAGGTCGATAATATACTAACACCCGTGATAATAAAAAAAATTAATGAAATAAACGTTAACTGGTTGTTGCTGGTTTACATGCCTACCTCTAGTATGTTAAATAATTTAACATATTATATGAATTATTCCCATGGCTTCGACTCATGAACTTTGCAATTCGGGGGACTTGTTTTATTTTGACGTGAATTATCTAGTAAATAACATAACTCTCCAAACCTTGTTCTAATTTCTTAGAACACCACTGGCCTGCGTGATTTTGTAGATGTCAGTAGACAGGGGCAAGTTATGTTAAGCCTGAAACACACAAATGTCGGGCCGAATGGTAGCCACAGACGGCGAAGAACGTCGGGCAAGAAATACAATGATACAACCTTGTTTCATACCTGAGCATGTACCATCCCATCACTTGAAATTAGTACTATTACCAATCATCACAACACGACTTCTGGAATATTACCAGGGTTAATGCAACAAAAATTAAACTTGTTTTTACGATTTACTACAACTTTATCGAGCTATATTCAACGGCGATTCTCTGGTACGATTTCGAAGGTATAATTGCTTTATAACTGCGCACGTTATACCTAATTATTGTTGCATAATTTTGAGTTGAACATACTATTGCATGCACATTCCAGAAATCATTCTATCAGTTTGTAAGAGATAACATTGAATCAGAAAAGTGGGCGAAGCGACTATAATTATTCCAAGAAACCACGGATATTTTAACAAAGGAACCAGGTAAGTAATTCTAAGACTATAACCATTTTGGGTGATCAAATTTACAAAAAAAACCTGCGTTATAAAAATAATTTAACGGCACCAAGAGACAAACAATTATTGTCGTTTGGCAGAATTAAAATCATTTTTTTCTCTCTAATGTTGAAGTTCATATTTTTAGCGTTAACGGTAATGACGACCGATGTCACAGTAATGACAACTGACGTTGTGGCAATGGCAACGACTGTTATGGTAATGATTTTGTATATATCTTGCTCTGAAACTCAAAATTAAAGATAGTGGAAGAGATTAATCCAGCATTATTTTCAATCTTGAGTTTGAGAGAAAGATATATCTTTATACAAAAGATATAATATATATGTGGCGACTCCACACAATTTTTATTTTTCCAAATTTTCATTTCGAACAGTTGTTTTTCAAGAAAGTCTGTTTACAAAAAACTCTGCAAATTCTTGACACAACGGTTTATTATCTTCCTTGTGCAGATCACCCTTCTGTCTATAGCAGACTGTGTTGCAAATCGGCACCATACCATATTCTCACCGTACTCATACCATACCATACGAATTTCTTTCCTATCATGTATGATATACCATACTGTACTATACCAAATCAAACATACAATATTATACCATACCATACTCATACCATGTCATACAAACCGAGTGAATATTGAAATGTCATCCATTTCTGACCTATATATAAAATTTCAAGTATCTAGCTCATCATCAAAATTTAATTTGTTTAAACAAATAGGTATTATTTTAAACAATTTTACAGACAAGAAACCGGGTGAATATTGCATTGTGATCCAGTTCTGACCTATTTTTAAAATTTCAAGTCAATAGCTCATCATCAAAATTTAATTTGTATTATTACAAAAAGGTATTATTTAAACAATTTTACAGATGAGAAACCGAGTAAATATTGCAATGTGGTCTATCCCCGACTCACGGTTAAAATTTCTAGACTGTAGTTTACCGGGAAGATGAAAATACGTCGGTAATAATAATTATTTGTTGGTAGGTACTTCTTTTATAGAAAAATAATTTTTCTATAAAAGAAGTACCTACCAACAAACATTCTAAATTACCTTCATTTCCGTAGCACGAAACGCACCTCAGAACAACAAACTCGACATCACTTAAGCCATATGATGTTCCAAAGAGCTTGTTAGTATAAAAATGGATCTGTATTTCAACAGTTTGATACACGATCGGGTTGTGAGGCACAATCTTTCAGCCGTCATTGTGAACGAACGGCTGGTCGTACAAAGCTGCGAATGGTCTTAAAAAATTCTACGGAACAAACTCTATCTAAATATGAAATAAAAAACATACCGTTCTATATGAATTTTTCGAGATATGAGATTTTCAAATTTTCAAAATTCGTTTTGAACCCCTTCCCCTTGACCTAGGGTTATGAAAAGTTTCGAGGACCATTGTGGGGTTGGTCGAAACCCATAAAAAAAATTTCGTAATTTTAACTCAACGCTAACTGGGCAAAGTGGAAACGTAAACCAACAAATTTTGAGGGGGGGTTAAAATTTTTTTTTCTTTGGGCGATTCCAATGGTTCATTATCGAAGATAATAAACCAAAATGAGAGAAAAAGTTAGTTCGTCAAAAAAAGTTCTCTGTGTCAAAAATAATTACAAGCCCAATTTCAGTTTCAAGTCGTGTTATTTTCTTCGTCAAATTTCCTTTCCGCCATAAACCTTCCTTCAATTGGTGACCCCGACGTGATAGTCCCGACGTGATAGTTCCGACGTGATAGTTCCGACGTGATAGTTCCGACGTGATTGTTACGACGTGATAGTTTCGACGTGATACTATGACAGAAGGTGGTGTTCCCAACCGAGTACCGGGAGACGAGTTCACGGTCCCCGTCGTGACTGTTCCACAAGTCAGTCGGGTGTCGGTAAAGGTACCACCGTTTTGGAAGGCGAATCCTCGTTTATGGTTCCGGCAACTGGAGTCACAATTCTTCAACGCCGGTATTACGAGTGACTTGACGAAGTACCACACACTGGTTGGAGCTGTTGAAAGTGACGTACTCGCGCAGGTCAGCGACGTAATCCTGAACCCGCCCACGCGCGATTTGTACGACACGCTCAAACAGAGACTTGAAGAACGTTTTTCGGACTCTGAGGAACGACAACTGCGAAAGCTGATTGGGGACTTAGAGCTGGGGGATAGACGGCCATCACAACTGCTGCGGGAGATGCGTGAGTTATCAGCGAATCGGGTGAGCGATATACTTTTAAAATCCTTGTGGTTACAGCGTCTTTCTACGCAAACACAATCCATTCTTAGTGTCAGCGACCAAGATTTGAATCACCTTGCAGCTATGGCTGATAAGATAGCTGAAGTAGCTCTACCTTCTTCATTACATGTTGTTAGTACACCTAGCTCTAGCTCCTCTAGCTGCCCGCCAGAAGCAATTGCTGAGCTCTTAGGCGAAATGCGCCGCCTTTCAGCCCGAGTAGACGCTTTAGATCAAGGACGTCCTACAGTCAGAACTGGCAATCGCACAGAAGTACGGAAACGTACAGTCAATCGCGACCGTTCTCGTAGGCATGTCAACGGCGTATGTTATTACCATTGTAAATTTAAGGATAAAGCCACTGTGTGTCTCTTGCCATGTTCCTATACAGCTTCTGCAAACAGTTCGGCGGAAAACGAGACGGGCCGTCGCTAGATGCGACTGATGCTGCGGCCCTCTTCACAAGTCGCCTTTTTGTATCTGACAAGTCCACAGGGTTACGTTTTCTTGTTGACACCGGCGCGGACATCTCCGTTGTTCCTCCAATGTCGAGAATTCGTAAACCTCCATTATCTGACTTCAAATTATTTGCTGCTAACGGAACTACTATTTCTACGTATGGCAGTCGCGTATTAGAACTGGACCTAGGTTTGCGGCGTACTTTTCGATGGCCTTTTATGATTGCTGAGGTAGACAAACCAATCGTTGGTGCAGATTTTTTGAAGAACTTCGGTCTTCTCGTAGATCTCAAAGGACGTAGACTGGTGGATAACCTCACGTCCATATCTTCACTCGCCACGATAGAACAAGTCATTCATTCTACGATTTCCACAGTCCGTGTCATTGACGAATCTCCATACCTCACACTTATCTCGAAGTACCCTGATCTAACCAATCCTAACACAGTAGGCCAACGCACACCTCCACATGACGTTACTCATCATATTCAGACAGTAGGGCCGCCAGTGTTTACCAAACCACGGCGTCTCAGTCCTGAAAAAGAGGCAATTGCACGAGCTGAATTTGCTTACATGGTAGAACACGGGATTTGCCGCCCTTCGAAGTCGTCTTGGGCTTCGCCCTTGCACATGGTCCCGAAAAAGAATGGGGAGTGGCGTCCGTGCGGCGACTATCGCGCATTAAATTCATGTACGCTTCCCGACCGCTATCCACTTCCTCACATTCAAGATTTTTCCAACCAATTGGCCGGTAATACCATTTTTAGTACCATTGATCTTGTCAGAGCCTACCATCAAATACCAATGGAACCCTCTGACATCGCAAAAACCGCCATAATTACACCCTTTGGGTTATTTGAATTTCCTTTTATGACATTTGGCCTTCGCAATGCGGCACAAACCTTCCAAAGATTTATTCATGAGGTTACTCGTGGACTCGATTTTTGTTACCCATACCTTGATGACATTCTGGTAGCCTCTCAAGATGAGCAAACTCATTTAGAACATCTTGAACAGCTGTTCAATCGATTTCGAG
Organism: Stenodema calcarata; assembly: GCA_963920205.1. Taxonomy (NCBI): domain Eukaryota; kingdom Metazoa; phylum Arthropoda; class Insecta; order Hemiptera; family Miridae; genus Stenodema; species Stenodema calcarata. The sequence goes on along the minus strand of CAWUBA010000075.1, from coordinate 20,779 downwards.
CGTACGGGGTAGTCATTAATGTAGCCAAAAGTGTTTTTGGCCAACCAGAAGTTCAGTTTATAGGGCACCTAATATCCAAAGATGGTACGCGTCCACTTCCAAGTAAGGTCGCTGTCATCAAGGATTTCCCAACGCCCAAAACTGTCGCTGAACTGCGCAGATTTCTGGGAATGCTAAATTTTTACCGACGATTCATCCCAAAAGCATCAGAACTCCAAGCTATTCTTCACAACCTCCACTGTGGGAATAGGAAGCGTGACAAAACCGTCATTCAATGGACCCCTGATCTCATGGCTGCATTTGAAGCTTGTAAGGAAGGCTTAGCAGATGCAGCACTTTTAGCACATCCTCTTCATGGTGCACCTTTGTCCATCTCTGTTGATGCTTCTGCTTCTTCCATGGGTGCAGTGGTTGAGCAGTTGATTGACTCTTTTTGGCAGCCTCTCGGATTTTTCTCCAAAAAGCTATCCCCAGCGCAGAAAGCCTACAGTGCTTATGACCGCGAGCTCCTCGCACTGTATAGTGGCATTAAGCACTTCCGACACCTGTTGGAGGGGCGTGAATTTGTGATTTTTACAGACCACAAACCTCTAACATTTGCATTCCGTCAGAAATTAGATAAGGCTAGCCCTCGTCAGCTGCGTCATCTTGATTTTGTGGAACAGTTTTCAAAAAACATCCGTCACATTTCTGGAAAAGAAAATGTTGCAGCAGACACATTATCTCGAATAGAAGACGTCTCTCCTCAACCTACGATTCAGCTTCGGCCAGTTCCTACCTCACACCATGGTTCTCGCTCTGTGTTCGTCCATCAGGACCTACAGACATGTACCCATGTTTTTGTGCGTCGCGATGCTATTCGCCGTCCACTTCAACCGCCATACGATGGGCCTTTCTCTGTCATCGATCGAGGACCCAAGGCGGAATACCTAGGTGGTGCAATGGACCTGGATCATCCAGCAAAGCAGGAGCGCAAATTCCCCAGCCGGCAACAGTCCCGCAAGATACGGTTCGCCGTCTGACGTCGTCGCTGAAGGGAGAGCCGTGTGGCGACTCCACACAATTTTTATTTTTCCAAATTTTCATTTCGAACAGTTGTTTTTCAAGAAAGTCTGTTTACAAAAAATGAGAGAAAAAGTTAGTTCGTCAAAAAAAGTTCTCTGTGTCAAAAATAATTACAAGCCCAATTTCAGTTTCAAGTCGTGTTATTTTCTTCGTCAAATTTCCTTTCCGCCATAAACCTTCCTTCATATATTATTCAAAAGATATAATATATATTATACAAAGTACATACTATGTACAATACTGTAATATTGTTATATAAGAAAATTTTTATATTTATACTTTCACTACAGTTATTCGTTTCGCGTGAAATGGAGTCGAACCATGCCGATTTTGAATTTGGTGTCTGTCTGTCTGTTGGTCTGTCCTTCAATAACGCACAAACGGCGCAATGCATCGAACCCTTCTTCCGTATTTAAATGTTTCCGTGATCGGGGAAGGACATAGGGGGGTTCACTTCCGGATCCGATGCATGGGGGTGGTGGTATATAGGGAAGCCGAACTATAAAAATTTTAAATTCTCGAAAACGGCTCAATGGATCGAACTTTTCTCCCGTATTTAAATGTTTCTGTGACCGGGGAAGGATATAGGGAGGTGAATAGGGGTGGGGGTTTATAGGGTAGCCGAAATATAAAAATCTTAAATTCTTCCTTCCCATTACAGGTGAGACAGAAGAGGTATTTGGTATTTGGTATTTAAGATTATAAGGGTTTGTAAAGAGATATGTAAGAGGTATAATCCATAAAGCGACAGGTAAGAGTGGCAGATGGATCCATCCCGAGTTCTGCCCGTCCGGGACAGGTAGCAGAGGTAGATGGACACACCGTAAGTTGCTGACGGGCCCGATAGCAAGTAATTCAATAATTTACCTTATTCCATTAACCGTTTTTTTGTTCCAATGTATTATTCACCTGACTGGCAAAAGGTAACATTCAACCCATCGACGGGGGTCGGAAAAGGGATTATAATCATAATATTATTTCAAACGGTAGGCCATCGATTGAATCCCATTTTCCATCAATAATTTATCGAGCTCACAAGACCAAGTTGGAACAGGTGGGCGGGAAAGGGAGCAAAGAGATGACGAAAACGTGTTATTTCCTAATTAAAAATTGACGTTGCTTCTCTTTGGTGCTTTTAGGACTGTTATAACAACTTTGTCGTAGAGAGTTATTGGTGCTTTGGGAGCGCTTACCCCCAAAACGTAATTACAATGTCCGCTTCCAACGGGTAATAGGTCGGACAAACAGCGGATGAGTGACCCTTTAAAAAAGTTAGAGAGTTGATGGGCGATGGTTGAGCTGGTCTTCTGATATTCATTTGCCGGACACTGGTTTGTAGATGGCCAGAGGCGGTAGCCATTTTAATTCATTGGGGACGAGCACGGAGTGGCTTGGGGATGAGGTGGATTATCAAGGAGTAGATGCGGCAGCGCTTTTCTCATTTCCTCGTCCACATCATCCACACCACGTATTTGTGTCCTCGTGTCCCTCATTAGCTCCCCTCGGTTTCTCTTCGTGTGTCGCTTCAACATGTATTAGGCTCAGTCCCATACGTCTATACCCCTTGTGTGAATCAACTGAGGTCCCATTCCCGCGAATGACGGCAATTTCACACCCTATGAAGCCATACAGGCCCAACAATATTCCCTCGATTCGTGTGTTATGTAGGCTTCTGATGAATCAAAACGCGTCGATGTATGACAGGTTATGTCGAGCTGTAGGGATGACTCAGTTAATGAATCTAACTTCGAAATTGACCGAAGGCACTCGCCAAAACTGTAACAGATGTATTATTTATTATGTATTTATTATTATTTTCGGACATGAAAAATACATGACTAATGTTCTTGATTGCCATATAGGGACAAACCTGTGAAAAGAGCCCATTGCGTTTACGATTAAAGCGTCTATGGAACATGGACACTCGGGCTAACCGTCATTCCAAATTTCTCAACATGGGTCTAAGCGAAATGTTTTTAGCGTTTACACTCTTGATACGTAACATACTGTCCCAAGAGTGGCTTCTGGACTTTAGCTGCGAAATGGGAGGATTTAGTCTCCCTCACTACAGAATCAAGTGGGTAGGTAAATAAAACTGGTTTCCTCATGCCACCTCTAAAAAAGACCGGCCAAAACATCAAAGATCTTGGGAATTTCAAAAGAAAAACACATTTAAGAGTTAGGCGCATAACTCCAGAGTTGCACTTTAATGGCGAATCGTGCACCTACTTACATTCTAGGGAGAACAATTAATAAAGTTATTAAATAACTTTATTAAATAACTTTTCAAATTTTGAAAAAATCACGTTCAAAATAGAATCTCTTAGTGCTGATAATCCGGAAAACGTGTCATCATAATAATAATAATATTATAATAATCATAATAATATATACCATCATGATAATATTATAACACCATAATAATATTATAACACATAAATAAATAATATTAGGTATAATAATATAATAATAATATTATGATCATATCATGATCGCAATACCTACACCCGACATATGAATAATAGTAATAGGTAGGTAATAAAAAACTAATTTATTTTAAAACTGCGCGCAAAAAAATTAGAAAACGATTCGAAAACTACGAAATTTCAGCTCAGATCTTCAAGAAGTAATGGTGTTTCGAACAGTTCTCTAGAGTTACTTACTCGTCATCCTCGTTTTCCACTTCAAAGTCTAGATTCCCCCGTTGATCCCATCAACACCCATCAAAATCATTTTGCGTCACCAATCAAATTGATTAGTCACGACGGGGAAAAAAAAACGATAACATTGTGACAGAGAAGCATACGGGTTCCAAGGACCACATTGTAGTGGCGCTTAGACGCTTTTTGTAGTATTGTAAAATTAAAATATAGCCTGGAGGTAGAGAAATTAAAGCTCCTTGAGGAGACCAATCCAAAGATATAAAAAAAAAGTCGCTTGGACCCTTGTTGCATAACACCGTCCAATTATAATTATAATATAATTAATAGATAATATAATATTTATATTATGCTGTATGAATAAATAGGTAGCTATTACTCGGCCTCGACATCATGGAAACACACAAACACATTGAAACATCTCAAAACCCTGAGTTGTTTGGATCTGTTCCCGAGTATCTTTCCACCGTTTGTTTTACGCTAAGGTTGACGATTTCCTCTCGATTCAACCTTAGAATCCTCATTTTGAACGACGACTGGTCGTAAAATTGTGCCTTTGTAATTCCCATTGTTCATTATCAAAAATAATAAACCAAAAGAGTATTTTATAAAATTGATTATACATTTTTCATTCGATTTTCGTTATTGTTTGCTAACCCATTAATTATTACATAGGGTAGCTGACGATATGATAAAAATTCGAAATTCCCAAGAGTATGTAATTCTATTTAAATGAAAGTGGAAAGGTTGAGGGGACTGGGGGATATGTAATTGGGTCGTTCTCACTGAAAAGGGCAGAAAGTGATGTCCAAGTGGTTTGTGACCGCCCTCTTATTGATTAGAAGTTGAGACAATTTTTAAATTGTCCATATTCCACTTCTTCTAATAGGGCATTTATTGTTTATGTTATCAATCAATTCTTTCACATGGAAAATTAATTAATTGTGTTCGATTTGTCACGGCCCTGTCCCTGTCCAGGCACGAGGTTCCAACTTCAAGCTTCTCTCCAAGGTCTCTCCAATCCAACCAAAACCCGGTACTTCTAGAATATGCCAAAATTAGTCTCAAGATTCTAAATGACAGTGGTCATAATTTTAGAATGGAAAGATTGCGGTATTGAAATGAAAATAGGAATGTCCAGCGTTTTGTAGTCACGGCCCTGTCCTGTCAAGTTATTCGAATTTTCGCGGTCCACTGTGGATTTTAACCGTTTTTCTTCCCGCCATTATTTTGGCGCGCTTCTCAACGGTCCAGAACGCCGACTAACCTTACTCTTCAGTTGTTGTGTAGCCTCTGACAAGTGTGGACGTCGGCTGGGGCATCGTTTGCCGGACACCCCTCATCCAAGACCTGTCCTGATTCTCAGAGTGAGTATTCAAACCTAATTTTTTTACTACTCAGTACCTTGTACAATGCATGGAGCTGTTTTGATTACAAAAATAACTTTTGGAAAAAGGGTTAAAATGTGGGCAGGATTGTAGAAAAACCAATGTTTTGTCACGGCCCTGTCCGTCAAGGTCCTGTCCTCATCTGTTAATTTGAGGACAGGGCTGGGATAAGGAGGACAGGGCCGTGATAGTTCCAGGACTCTGCAGCACTAAATAGTTCATTCTTCCCCCTCTTTCCTAGAATTTTGCCAAGTGGATTTAGTGTTTTTGGTAAATTGTGTTTATTATAGATTTTGTACAATATTTATAAATAAATTTAGCACTAGAGTGGTCGCGTTGGCGCAAAAATTGCGCCAGGTAGACGTTTGAAGTGACCACTGATAAAGGGGTCGACCTTTTGGGGAAAACCCATTTCCTATTCTTCTATTAATAGCCCGTCCCCCCTTTCCGCCCAAATCCAGCATTGTTGAAACTCTTTTCAGTTCACTAGAGACGCTTGTTTTTTTTTTTTTTTTTCATTTTTTTTTTTCATACAAAAGTAAAAGTAAAAGTTTTTAATACTTACAATAAAAATGGGAATAAGATAGAGCAATTTGTATGCCTGTACTTGACCTATCTGTAAGAGAGTTTAGGTACTTTTACTGGGGGTAAATGACTAACAAATTTAGTGCCCGAAAAAATGCGCCACGCGATCGGCCATGTACAATACATGATGCTGGATACCTTTTTGAATCACAGCAAGTGAATTACCTTTATTTGGTTCTTACACATCTTTCCCAACATTAGCTAGACTTATCAAAACTATTATTGATGTTAGGACACGTATGAATAACTAAAAACATGAGTGGCGCAAAAATTGCGCCATGCGACCGCTCTTGTTATGAAAGTGGGCGCGACCGGCGGAGTGTTAGCTTTTGCTTCAGCGCACTATATAAAATAGTGGGCTATAGTAAAATATGACAAATGGAAAAAAAAGGGGAGAGATTATTGGAAATCCCACATGTTTATTTGTTTTCTGGTACAGATGGCCCCGAGAAAAAAAGTGTCTGTTGAGGAAAGAAAACTCCAAAAGCGATTAGCAGAGAAACGTCGATATGACAAACTGAAGAATGATCCTGAAAAAGCGCTGGAAATGAAGATTAAAAATCAGGAAAAGAAGAAAAGGCAAAAGCAAGAAGGTAAGGTGAAGCTAATTTCTGATATGACTGAGCGAGAAAAACGGGCGCAACGCAAAAAATGGAGGGCTTCTGCGAAGAATAGCCGTATGAAGAAAAAAAAGACCCAACATCTGGAGGAAGAAAGCCACTCTTATCCCATTGATTTGAATAATCACGATCCATCAGAGGTAGCTCGGCCATCAAGACCTCAGGCAGCAAGAAGCGACAGCCACCAAATGTTCTCAGGAGAGAAAAGAAGAAGAAATAACCGAAATCATCTTCAAGGCAAAATTAGAAAACTTGAGGGCGAGAGAGAATACTCTGCTTAAAAAAAAGATTGACAGCCTAAGGAAGAGGTATGAGAGAGAGAGGGAAACGAGATGTAGAGTCGCATCATCCACTAAATTCACATCCCCAAGGACTAAGGTGAAAAACATCATGGAAATCAATGATTCAAAAGAAGTTAAAAAGCGGTTACTCTTTGGAGAAAGCTTGGCCCAGCAATTACAGGATAACTGGAAATTGACAACATCAGCCTCAGAAAAGAAGTGTTTCTCAAAAGCTGTTCTGGGAAATGCCAATTGGCTGAAAAAGTATGGCTTGCTGGGGAAGTGCAACTTCATATCCACAAAGTGCTTGCGAAATGATATTAGAAGAAGGTGGAGCAACTCATGCAAGGACCGCAGGGCTAGAAAAATTACCAATCTTGTTAAAGCTGAGGTTCTAAAATTCCTGGAAGAAGAAGACCACTCGCGAGTTTGCCCCGGGAAAAAAGACTGCATTACCAGGGGTAAAATAAAAAAACAAAAGAGGCTGTTGCAAGCAAGCCTTAAGAATTTGCATAAGACCTTCCTCGAAACACGGCCTTTCAAGATCAGCTATGCCTCCTTCTGTCGGCTCAAACCATTCTGGATCATGACGCCTAATGTAACTCAGAGGGATACTTGCCAGTGTGTCATCCATGAAAACTTTCGACTTCTCTTACGTGGCCTTAGCAATGGCAAGGCTATTGCCAGCTCTGATCTCTCAGCAATCAAAAGCCAGCTTTGTTGTAACACTTTAGAAACCGAATCTTGTCTGTTCAGGACGTGCAATGCTTGCAAGGACAATGTGATTCCATACGAGACGTTTGATGGAGCTTTGAAAATCAACTACCAGCAATGGATGAGAACCAAGGTCAACTACGTTGATCCAAAGACAAAGACTCAAAAAACCATTGGCCTTGTGGTAAAACAGACTGTGACTAAGCCCTTAATCGACATTGTGCGACAAACTGAACAAGAAGTCTTGAAGTTTTTATCTCACGAAGGTAAAATATTCCACCAACACTCAGCCATCAAAAAACTTAAGGCGTCGTTGCACCCAGGCGAAATTCTTATTCATTGCGATTTCTCTGAAAATTACGCCACTAAATACCACGGAGAGATCCAATCGGTCCACTTTGGAGGAAATCGTCTAAATCTTTCCCTCCACACAGTCGTTGTATACTACCGAAAAGAACATTCCAGCCCTCTTACACTCACCAACTTCTGCTCAATTTCAACAAATTTGGATCATGGTCCTGCAGCAATTTGGGCTCACCTCAGCCCAATATTTGAATTCCTCCTCGGGTTTGCAACACCAATTACAAAAATCCACTTCCTTTCTGATGGGCCTTCCAGCCAATACCGGAATAAAACGTTGTTCTTCTTCTTTAATACAAAACTACACCAGACTTTCCCGGACCTGCAAGAAGCAACGTGGAATTACCATGAAGCCGGTCATGGCAAAGGTGCCCCAGATGGGATTGGTGCCGTTGTGAAACGCACAGCAGACCAAACTGTTGCACATGGCAAAGATGTAGTGGACATTGGTACATTTGTTCATGTTATGCGCTCTGCTGTCCGGATTCAAATTCGCGTAATTGAGAGTTCTGAAATCAAAGCTATGTCATCATTGGTTCCTCAATCTTTAAAACCTTTCAAAGGCACTATGGAGGTCCACCAAATCGTGTGGAAAAAAGGTGATCCCCACCTTTATATGAACAAGCTCAGTTGCTTCTCGTGCTCTGACAATTGCAAGGATCACATGATTGGCATTCACCAACCACTAGCTGTCCAGCGAAATGCAAAAAGCTGCCTTATGGCACCAGCTGCGAGGAATAAAACCAACTCTACGACGAGAATTCCAAAAAAAGTGACCAAGACTAAATCTTCTCGTAGTATTGGAAATGATGCTCTGGAGCAACCAGCAACTCCTGATTTACTCGAGGCAACGGGGTCACCAGGCACTGTGGAGTTCTCAAGCCATCTGACAGCAGTCCCAGAAGATGTGGAGATTCAGGAAATTCTCGGTTTTCGTCATACCAGCCCAGTTCATGATGGAACATTCGACCATGACCAACTCGAACCTTCTCTTGACGCACACCATGAGGAACCCTACACCAAAACAGCTACTGTTACCAAAGGACTGTGCTTCAAATGCGGAGGGGCAGTTAGCGCAGTGAATGTTGGGGTTACATGTGAAATATGTCAGAAAGTCATTTACCACTCTGCATGTGTTACCCCCATTGAAAACAATAATGATATTGACATATTTTGCTGTCAACGATGTGATAAAATTGCCATGACATTTTTGGACTAACCCCATGTTACCCCCTACCCCTATGTTGTTTTACCCCATGTTTAGGTGTTCTAGTTACCTATTATTATTTAACGAGACAAGGGTTAAGTGTGGGTTAATTAATAATATTTCATACTTATTTAACGAATTTTTCGTTTTGTTACCTTGACTGATTCAACCCTTGAGAATTTTTGTTCCTGATTGAATATTTTACCTACTTTCTTAACGTTCTAAGTCAATGGATTAGTCATTAAACATTTTGTGTAAATTATTCCAGGCTTTTTATATTCCAAACCTTCAGCCTAACGAGTGAATCATTTTAGGTGCATATTGAGAGGACAAAAGCTAAAAAATAGCAATGTGTAACGTCGAACTCTCGCGGAAACGATCGTTTGAGTCACGGCCCTGTCCTAGCGTCACGGCCCTGTCAAGCAGCTTTATAAATTATTTTTTTCCGGCTCAAATAAAGCAGCTACTGTTTGGATAGTTCTTTAATTTCAATTAGTATGTTCAGGGGAGTGTTACCAATTTTTTTGCGCATAATTAGAGGACAATTATTCTTCTGGAAACTCTAACTCGAAACTGCCCCTTTCTGTGAGAATGACCCAGGTACCTACTGAAAAGCATATAGCGGCGACACATGATTGTTGAAGACCAAAACATTGGTAAACATGAAATCTTGATTCAAACTCATAAGGAAAATTGGTACTTACTTTGATAACCCATTTTACCCATAACTCATATTTACCCACGTAAGTACCTATTTACCTCCAATAACGAAATCACCTAAATCTCATTCTCATTTATACAAGACATTCGATGATCCAGAACGATATAAGATATTTTGTAAATGCGCTTTGTAGTTCGATACTCGATACTATAATTTCGGTCATTATGAGTCATTTGTAGTGAACTACAAATTTTGTCATTTGGCTTCTTCGGTTGTAGGGCAAACATTAAGAACTTTTATATTTCTCTACAAAATACCTTTTCTCTCTTCTATCGCCTGTCCCGTTTACGCAAGAAAAATTCTCCGGCCTTTTAAACTCTTAAATAATAATCTTGTTGTTGCCAGCTTTTAGCACGTGCCGTTTCAAAATTTGTAAATATGTATTTAATAATGGATTTTCAATTGTCAAACGATTAAAAAATAGATCAGTAGTTAATTGTACTCTCTTATTAATTGCTCGGTCCTCTTCTCGAGCATTTCGATAAGGGCCTTTTGTCACATAGAGGATCATAACAATGGTTTATCATTATTTCACGAATTATCCTTATCAGTCATCACGGGACTCAGTTCCGCCCGCTTGATACTCTTCATCAAGCAACCAACCAAGGCACATTCAAGGTATAGTAGAGCAGGAACCTGCATAATTTTATTGAACAATTTTTAATACCATTAGGTCTTGAGGCTACAATAAGGCTTTGGGTCTATGGAAGATGGTGCCAATTACAATAGTTGTTTAATTCGGGTGCGTTGTGTTTGGGGAAATGAATCTCGTAGGTACAGATAAGTGCATTTGGGGACAGTGGCTAAAGAAATAAAATACTACGTTGTGCTTATGGTATATGTCGTAATAGTAGAATCTGCCTCTAATTTGAGTGCGTCGAGGGGTACCTACAATAAGTTACTCGTCATCCTTACTTATTTAAATTTATTGAAAATAGAATAGTTACAGTTTAAAAAACGACTACTAGATTGAAAATCGGCTGAGCCATTGAGGAGGAATAAAAGTTCAAAGTGGCGGGGGGGAGGGAGTACACTAGTACATCCTGAAATTCCAGTGGAGTGAACAACATGTTGTGGTTCCAAACAGTTATGTTGAAACAGTTTCATTATCCTACCTAATATATTCTATTGTTTCATTCACCATTGAACCACCATTCAATGTGTTATTCGTGCGCCGCACAGTGGTCTGGAATGGCCTAAAAACGGCAAAAATCCCTATTAAACGAAAACTTTTTTGGGGTGATCAATTTAAATTTGATGTCAGTTCTTGTACAAAACGTATTCCAGTTTATATATCCGGCCAAACGATGCGAGTACTTGAAGCAATCACCAGGAATAGGATTGGCTGAATCCCGATTATACCAATCTCAATAAAATAAAAGGGTTCTGATACCTTGGTGTAAGAAAGAATTAGAATAGGGACATGCTAACTCTCGCTTAAGTAACAGCGAAAGAACAAGCAAACTGAAGGAAAGGTACCTTCAGTTTCTACAATTTAAAAAAAAAAATTAAATAGGTATACATTTAAATCATTTTAAATGATGGAATTTAAATGATCTTTAGTCAGTGACAGGATTGAACATGCAGATGCGTATTAGGCCGAAGAGAACGCGAAAAGTAATAAAGAGGACTAAAATAGAATAGAAAAATACTAGTAGCTACGTTACTTAAGATAACGACCAAAGCCGCAAGTTCCCGCAACCGATCTTCCCATTTCTTGTTTCAACCGGTCCTACTGAGTGATCGCAGACCAACCGGACTTTGGCGCACGGTGTTTCCTTGTGTTTTGAAATATCAAAAGATGGTATTTTTCGATATTTTATTCAAAAACCCAATCTAAAACCTACTAGAAAGATTATTAACCATAATTATTTTCACTCCTTATGACGTATATAGACTTGAAACAAATAGAAGAATTTTCGTTTTTAACATAAAGCGCTCCATTTTTCTGCGTTTCCTTTGTCGTAAATTCTCGGAAAATGGGTCTTTTCCCGCCTTTTTGAGCTTGTGTAACGCTGTACATTTTTTGTTTTTGTTTTTTTTTTTACATATAGACCCATGGAATATGCTTGTTTACTTCTTCAAACATCAGTTGTAAATTGAAATTGAATCAGCAATCAAGTTGAAAAAGAGGGGTTTTTCTCACCCACATACCACTGTGCGCCGTCCTTCGGATCTCCCTGTATCTTCGCGTAATTGTCTTATTTACTTCTGTTACAGTCATTAGATTCACGTGTCATTCGAGTTGTTAATCTTTTAACCGTAATGTACTCATCTTCACGAAATAATCTTCTTCCTAGGTAGTAGTTAACGATTTAAAAGATTTTATTAAGTAAATAATTGGATACTGTCGAGTTCGAAAGAAGTGTTTCATCACCTACGTCATGTCACTCACCTCGCTTTTGTTTGTCATTTCATCATCTTGACGTAGGAGATAATCTTTCGGTTGATATACCTGTAATACTACCTGTAATGATGATGCATTTTAAAGACGCGAGTGGAAGAAGTTGGTAGGTATTCACAACTTTTGGGTACTTATGTAACAGTTTTTTAGGTTTTGGGCATCGCTCTTTCACACGGTGATAGTCCAGTGTCTCAAATTCATGGATGAAAGAAAGTAACAAGTATTGTAAGATTGTACGGAACAATAGGATTCATATTCTTGATTTTTCATAAACAATATTGTCAAGTTTTATTTAGGTTATGGGTTTTAAGGTGCGTTTTCATCATTGCTTAGCAGAATGATACGACTAGTTCCCATAGGGAGAACTGAGCTGTGCTTGATGTTAAAATGGCCACACTAATGGTACATTATCTTGAACACAGCCTCTACAATCTATAGCCTTCCTTGGATCAAAACTGGTAAGGGCTAGAAGTAGTGAGGCAAGCCGCGTACCTACCAACCACAGATTGAATGTATCAAAGTTTGTTTTGCTAGGCAAACTATGAAAATTGATTAAGTTAACAACAAAGCTTTTGAGTTCTGTCTAATCGAATCTGAGTTGTGGTGGTTAGTTTTTCGTCTCTGTCGTTACGTAAAGGACGAGTGGTGTATATGCCCCCTCTAGGTTAAATGAAACTGATTTACATTAGCTAGTCGTCGTTTCTTAAAGGAAATTTTACATGTCAGGAAAATTCCTATCGTTAGTGAATATTTATGTTTTAAACTAATACTAATATTCCTACTTCCTTCAAAGTAATAGGTACTCAGGTCATTTCTGGACTAAGATCCTTACCTTTCCGTAAAGTAACACTAAACGTTTCAAATTTTGAAAGTTTCCGAAAGGCCCTATTATTCCCCATTAAATTAATTGGAAGATAATAAATGTATGTTTATCATATATCGATCAATTAAATCAACATGTTGAACCAATAACCAACTTTTGTGTTCCTCAATCCTCACCCAAATGAACAAAGTGAACGTATCAGATGAAAATTTACCAGAGGATTATGTTATAGATTTGGCAAATTAAAGAAGATTTTCCGTGCTCTTACAGGATTTTTCATGCTGAATCCGAATTTTAAACTTGATTTTTTCTATCTGCCGTAGTTTTTTTTTTTTTTCAAAAAATGCATTTAAAAAAGTATAAAACCGTGTTTTTTGGGATTTCTGTGAGTACTTTGTCAACTTTACCGCTGTTTTCCGTGGAATGGAAAAAAATAACTAAAATCGAATTCGGATTCTGCACCTCATAAACCATAGAAAGAGTGATTGAAAGTGAAAAATTAACTAGGATTTTCTGAAGTACAATTTTTAACACTCAAACGTAGCTAGAAAAGAGGTATATGAGCTATATCCCAAAAAATATACCTAATGGCGAAAAATGGGTTTTAGATTTGGATTCAGCACTCCGAAAAACTCCAACACCAACCCTTATCTTCTCTGCACGAAACAACACCTGTTTTTTTCATTGAGTTTTTGGCCCCACATTTTCACCAGCCAACCCTCATTCCAATAGTAGGTCTGAATTGAAGATCGTCCTATTTTCACTCCTCATTCATGCCAGTCCACCAGAATGTTAAATATATAATTTTTTTATGTACCCCTAGTCCCTTGGCAGAAATCCTAGATCTATGTAGTTTCCTAGATCCTAGATCTATGTAGTTTCCAGAAATCCTAGATCTATGTAGTTTCCGTCAAGTGAGAGTTTGTCTCAAATATGTACCTCTTTGTTGTTTTGATGGAAATAAAAATCATTCATTCTGTTCTCAGATGGCGAATATCGAGCGTTTGGACATCAGTGGGATCAAACTGGGTGAGGGGCCCCACTGGGATGTTGAGACTCAGAGCTTGTTTTTCGTCGATATCAGAAGCTCGATGGTCCACAAGTACACGCCTGCAACTAAACAGTCAATCTCTATCAAAACAAGTAACTGTCACTTCCTCCTAATAATTTTAGCTTTATTTAGTTTACATTTAGTATTGAAAGATTGACGGGGGTACAGAAGGCAGATTCCCGATCACGTCACATTACCGTACGCGTACAATAATTATCGTACCTACTCTTTACTGGGACTCTCAAGGATATTACTTACAGAACAGTAAGCTACACAGATGGGCGATCCATATGCGATGGACCAACCGGCAGCGTTTGTGCAGCGTTGTCTTCCATTTTGGATGTAGGGACGAACCCTCGTCGTATCTCAATATGTATGGTTTAATAATTAAATTATGTTATGAGACGTAGGCACTAAGGGCAACACCGTTCTTACGAGTTGAATGTTCGCGTTGAACAGTCTTGAATGCTCGATTTGAATGTTCGTCTTGAATGCTCGTCTTGAACCCACCCCCTTTCTGTAGATTCCTTTGAGTTAATTCCGTGTTTCTTCATATTGGATCTTTTTCATTTCAGGTGATGATCCAGTGACATTCATAATTCCCGTTAAGGGCCTGAAAGATCATTTCGTGATAGGAGAAAAACTCAACGTCACGTTAATCCACTGGGATACAACGAACAACAAAATCGTCTCCAAAGAAGTCCTTGTCACAGTACCCGACCCTCCCACCAACAGACTCAACGACGCCAAATGCGATTCATCAGGACGTCTTTGGCTAGTTGAGCTGGTCTGTTCATCCAACGTTTACAAGTAGTATCAGATTCTGCTTGCTAGAAGTGTCGTTGAAAGCGTTTATATTAAATATAAATTGTATATTTCCTACCTCATCAGGAACTATGACGAATGCAAATGGAAAGGACATAGTTGACGGTGCTGGGTGTTTCTACAGCTACACGAAAAAAGAAGGAGTGAAGTTGCAATTGAAGAACGTAACAATCTCGAACGGTATTGCAACTCATCTCAACAACGAAAAGTTTTGGTATATTGACTCCTTCAAGTACGCAGTCGATGAATTCGCGTTTAATTGCAAATCCGGAGAAATAAGTGAGTTCCACTCTCACCCTTGTGCGGATTTATGATAATAAAACCAAGTAGGTTAACTCATCATGATACGTAAAACACATTGTAGGTAGCGTCCGATTTCAAGGGAGCAAAATCTGGAAAATATTGATTATATTTTGCTGATTTAGGAATCTGTTCAGCAGTAGATGCTTGTTAGCGGCAACTGTTCCTTTCAACAAAGTTTGCTTGCATTCCACCAAATTGGTTGTGGCTAAAAAAAATCTGATCGAGCTCGTAACAATAATTATCCAATTGCTTTTCGCAGGTGAAAGGAAAGCGGTTTTTGATTTGAAGAAAAACATTGTTTCTGGTCTCCCTGACGGGATGACTATCGATGTCGATGGCAACCTCTGGGTCGCGCTCTTTGGAGGCGCTAAGGTAAATATATCTCTTTTCTGTCGTTTATTTACGGTTCAATTTATGTTTAATTTTGAATAGGCCTTACATTCAATTGGCAACCGCTTCATTGCATTCTCAAAAGTTGTGCTGACAACACAGTTCTGCTAGAAATTCTCCCTTGACCCAAACTATCATTTTCCTTTGTTTTTTGGTGCGCCGAATCTGAAATCAGAATTTCAGCAGCATTCACAAGTTATTCACTACGTTACGTGAGAAAAAGGCTTTCCTGACCCATATATTTCTTGGATTTTTTGGCAGTTGTAGTGGAATCTAGAAATAAATATTTCACATTCTAATTGTATTTTGAGTAAGTAAGGAAAACCCAAGTGGAAAATGAGGAAATCGTTTCATGGAGGTACTGGCTACACATAGTTGCGTTGGTGTGATCCATGCGTTCGAACGTTTGTGTGATTCACCTTTTAGTTACCCCCTCTTCCGTGATTCACAGAATTAGTCGATTTTGCGTGTTGCCTTTGTGGTTTTCACTCGCTGGAAGATTGTCTTAAGTTACTTCGAGGGAATATGACATATTCCAGCGAAGTAACTTAAGACATTGTCTCGTGCGTGCAAAAATTCTGTCAACAGCTTTAGTTTTGTATCTGGAGAGCTCACATTGAAGGCTCAACAAAAGTCGCTGGTAAGGAAAACTTATCACCACTATTTTGGCTGTAAAGTGGGGGGTTAGGATAAACTTTGGGATCCTAAAGTCTGCTACAACTCATGCTCGAGATCCCTCACAGATTGATTGAGAGGTTCTCACAAATCAATGCCATTTGCTGTCCTGCTGGTATGGCGAGAGCCTCAGAACCACCATGATTATTGCTATTTTTGTATGACTAACATCGAAGGGGTTTCGGGTAAATGGAAGAAAAAGGCTTGGGAATGCTTCGGAGAAGCACATAACTATGAAGAACTCATAGCTGATCTCTTGAGAGCATACAAGGACTTGGGGTGCAATATGTCTCTCAAAATGCATTTTCTACATTCCCATCTCAATTTTTTCCCTGAAAACCTTGGGGCCGTTTCTGATGAGCATGGAACAAAGTTTCATCAAGACATCAGCACAATGGAGCGAATATACAGCGGGAAATACCCCTAAATCCTCAAGAAATGGTGGGTGCTCGAGCAATTTGGGTTTCAGATTTGGTTTCAGCACATATACGAAAACTTCAGAACCACCCAAAATCTCTCAAGGGAGTGAAAAAAGTCTTTTTTTTCAGAATTGTGCAATTAGTTAACTGGAGAGGACTCCTGTATTTAGACGGTAATATGAATGAATGTCAATTGAATTTGTTAAACGGGAACTGTAAACGTGTGTGTATTGAATGTAAATTGTATTGATGTTCAATAACTTTTAGCTCATCCGATGCCCTTTCGTGCGTCGATCATGTAGTGTAGGTTTGAAGATTTGCCTTCTACGAATACGAATGTACATCATGCACCAGATAGTCGAGGAACCTACGTACTTGATGGCTTCTTGATCCCACATATCGTCTGTTAAGATCCCACAAGGTCTAACTCACTTAATCCAACTTAATCCTGGTATTTTCATCTAAAAAACTTCAATGTTGAAGAGAAGGCTTTTTAATTGCAGAAAACTCAAGAAAGCAACAGAAACGTTGATGGTAGGTTGGCAAAAACGTTTTTTGGTTCTCCTGAAAAGTTGAGAAAAGCGAGTTAGACCTTGTGGGATCTTAACGGACGATAGAACTCCTTTAACTAATTTATAACTCCTGTAATCTAATTTCTTAAATTTTGATCATTCTGCCCTCCCCACGTTATATTATAATAATAGAACAAGGATTAAGTATCACAAAAATTATTTTTCGAGAAAAATCAGCTTTCTCGTTTTTCCCTTGGCGTTTTACTTGACGGTTAGTACCTCCAATAACCAACAAAATGCCCTATCGAGCTCAAATTCGGGAAAAATGGAAATTCCCTGTTTTTTCCCCTTACCCTCCATATAAAAGCTGATTTTTCTCGAAAAAAACTTTTTGTGACAATCCTTATACTTTTCTCTTACCCTTCCATTATATACTGTAAGTACTACATAATACGTTCTTCTTCCAGGTGATCCAAGTGAAGCCGTCGACTGGGAAACTCTTACAAACCGTCGATATCCCAACATCCCATCAGATAACGTCACTTTGCTTTGGGGGTCCTAACCTGGACGAGCTCTACGTCACATCTGCCAATGACGAAGTAACGCCAGAAGACGCGGCCAAGTATTCGGAATGCGGTAGCGTTTTTAAAGTGACGGGATTAGGCGTGAGAGGCTTTCCAGCCACAAGCTTTGATCTCTTCCTTTGACCCCAAATTATTAATTGTTAACACTGTCAGATGAATTCAGTTACTATTCGTGCCTACCGATAATTGATTACATGCATAGTATTGTCAAAGTATGTACCTAATTATTGTATAGTTGTTTTTTTTTTCTTTTTATTAACGATTACTTCATTTGCTTACAATGTGCAATATAGTTGTGAACATTTCTGGTTCCATACTAGTACCCCAGCACATGGGATGAGGTTTCATACTATAATTACCTATATGAATATAATGAATTCATGAACCTAAAAACTACCTCAACACAAAGAACTCTGTTCCTCCTCTCACCTACCAGAATGTTAATGCTATGAAAAATAAAATCTATTTAATATAGTCGTGCAAATGGAAATCACTTTATTACCCTAACTTTGATTGGAATTCGAGTAAAATAATCAGTCAGTACGTATATGAACAATGGGTGCTTGCTTAATAATAATTATTATTGCGTCAAAGTGTAAAGCAGCGGTTGGTAACTCAGTAGAGGAAGCGACAAGGAAACTGCAGCATTCAGTTGACGATGTAAGCGCCTGGACCAAAAAATGGTGCCTCAAGCTTAATGAACGGAAATCTACCTATACCAACTCTACGAACAAGAAAATAAGAACGATACCAGTCATCATGAATTAACAAAATATTCCCTACTCGAATACTGTAAAGTATTTAGGGATGACTCTTGATGCTAAATTAAGATGGAAGGATCATCCCTAAATTTGGCATCAAGAGTCATCCCTACGCTAGAGCCAGTACAATTCTTTGAATTTGATATTGTCTAATATCCAGCTCTAGGGCTCCACCTGAAAAAAAAAAAAAAAAAACCAGTAAGATTATTCAAACTTTCCAGCACAAGGTAAGTACTCAGGAGTATTGTCAGCGCCCCTTGGTACATCCGGAAGTTCTTCGACTCACAGACAACAGCAACGTCACCCGGCGGGTTGATATTACAAAACCTGTTGATCTTGTCATATGACAAGTGTAGTGATTGAGTGTTCTCCTTAGTTACAGCCACTGGGCGACAAACCCAACTACTTAACAGTTTATAATAATGTAGGAAATTAACTTGATGGGCTGCAGCTCAGTTGTTATGTTATTGATATGCCAAACATAAATCGATTATTTAAATAAAGTGTAAAGAAATTGTCATGGAGATGGAGAAACTGTAGGTAGTTCGTAGTTACCCAAACTCTCATCCCATTAGGGGCGTTTACTGAGAGGGGGAGGGGTGCTGAATTTTATATACCTATAATACTCGTACTATAGTAGGATTCTAATAGAACTTTCAATTTGTACAATTACAGCTTTGTTTTATTGTTAATATTTAAGCAATATTCTGATGCTTTTGGGATAAATCTGGCTTTAAGAAACCGCCTTAGCTTAAGAATCTGCCTCCCCCCACACCCCTCTCATGAAAATCCGGAATACGCCCTTGAATACAACAAAATACAACAATAATAATTATTATAACTACGATTTTCATAATAATTAATCACAGGGAATTCTTAATTTTCAGAGATTAAAAAATTATTGAGCTTAATCTAAATGAAGTTTGAAGATGGGATAGAATAGACTACGAATATTGAAGAAATTGGTTTGAAAAGATACCCAAACAGTGAGGACTTTTGACGGAAATAGAGCGACGGAAACGAGAAGAAGCCTATGATCCTTTGACGAAAAATGTTTATAATCACTATGTTCATTAAAGGAGAATTTACGTCAATTTTTTTCCGAGCGTGGGTAGGAGAATATCGAATATGATGGTCAGCTGCCTGAAAAGTCTTCCCAAAAATTTGAGAAATTTAGAGAAGCTGGCCACGTTTGAAAAAGACTGCGGGAGCCAGAAGGCCTTATGACGTCACCCGGCGATGTCAGCTCCACAACTGGAGGTTTCGTCCTGTTTGTGACGTCAAACGGTGAAATGATTTCGATTAGAATACCGATTGAAGTGGTTAGGTCAAATTTACCGGGAATCAAGAAGTGGGAGTGACTGGATTTTGAATTATGGCGGGAGCTGTACGGACACAGAGAAGTTTTACTTCCAGGGGGCCCAACTGTCGCAAGAAGTGTTCCATGCTCGACGAGCATTGCTCGTACATATTTTGCACACTTCTAAGTTCTTGTTTTTAGGCGGCATAGCCAAATCCTAAGGAAATTAGCGTGCTGTTTGATAGAAAGAATTTTTTGGTACTGGTTTCGACAAGTTTACTTATGTCATGCGAATGACAACACTGGTTTGAAACCAGTGGTTGCCAAACGAAAAAAGTAAAGATTCTGTGGTTTGCATTATATTATGCGTATGTTCATGGTTTGAGTAAGTATTTTCATTATTTTTCGCCATATTTTTAAATTACACACCAGAATGTACACCGGTAGCACTTCAGAAGAGGTCGCGTATATAATTGGTACAGTTTCTTCCAAACTTATCAGCACAGGAAATGGGATTCTCAATCAATTTTCCTATTCTCCGTTTTCCTGACCTACCAATCTAGTATGGAGACAAAAGTACATGTACATGTCAATGTACTACCTACTAATTTAGTTTAGTACATGTCAATGTACTACTAATTAATAATGTACTACTAAATTAGTTTAGTGTCTACTTGTTGTACCTATCGAGTTTCCACCATTGAACGGAAGACCTAAAACCTACACTGCCGTCCAAAGTTATTAGATACACACATTCATAATATGCACATATATAATATATACAATTGATAGATGCATAACTACTGCTATTTCTCGAACTGTAAACAGACAATTCAGTGAGGGTTTGTATCAACTGCACCAGATATTGCTGCCCCTTGTATCAACTGCGTACTGTCGGATATTGTTGATATCTCTGGAAGTGAGCTGAATATCAATTCGAGAGTTCGGCTGGACTGCAGATGATAATATATTATATTATGATTTTCGCTACCTGTTCAAGTAAACAAGTGCAGTCGATATGTTTACCAACAACTAATGAGCCCCGAACGGTGCAGTTGATCGCTACCCGAGTGGGAAGTATGAGTGTAAAAACGGGACAAGTCCCAAAAACCAAATTTTACAGAAGACGCA
>CAWUBA010000074.1:0-25427 GCA_963920205.1 Stenodema calcarata | reverse complement strand
CAGAGCTTTCTAATTGGCCAGGAGGCCGAACAGCCCTAAGTAAATTAACTAAATCAAAATAAAAGAACAAACCAAGGAAATCAACAAAGGCAAAATTATAATCACCTACCGGTTTGCTGCCCCCCCAAGACCGGTAGACACCTCCACCACTCAATCCATTCAAGCACACAATTTAAAAAGGCCTAATCTAACATGTAATTATCACAGATCGTTAACATTAACCTAGTATCACATAAGTCTATCTAATCTATTGTGGCGAGTACTTGTATGAATTTCCTCCCACCGCTAATCCTGACCTATGCTACACTAAACTAAATTACCCCAGTACTCACTGCCGCCGCAGAGGACTGCCTGTGGCTTGCACAGTCTCTGCTCCCTCACCTCTCAGACGCGACCATGCTTTGCAGAACCCGTGGAATCTGCTGCAGCTCTCCCTGGTCATCAGCAGGCCGTGCAGGGCTCCGCTGTATGTCACCTCTCCACACATCTCCCGTCCACGCCGTTTTGCCCAGTTAGCGTTGAGCTAAAATTACGAAATTTGGTTTCTGGGTTTGGACCAGCCCCACAATGATCCTCGAAACTTTTCATAACCCTAGGTCAAGGGGAAGGGGTTCAAAACGAAATTTAAAATTTCGACAATGTCATATCTCCGAATATTTAACTGAACCGTGTAATGTTTAGTTCACTTTTGAATGACCTGAAAAATTACGAATCTTTTAAGACCAATTGGATTTTTGTGCGACCAGCTGTTCGTTCACAGTGAGCGCGCAAAGGTTTAGGAAAAACACTAAACTTTCGCGCCGAAAACGGCCGTTATGTGACCCAACCACCAGACGCCCAGAATAAAACTACCTTTTTTCATCTTCCCGGTAAACTACAGTCTAGAAATTTTAACCGTGAGTCGGGGATAGACCACATTGCAATATTTACTCGGTTTCTCATCTGTAAAATTGTTTAAATAATACCTTTTTGTAATAATACAAATTAAATTTTGATGATGAGCTATTGACTTGAAATTTTAAAAATAGGTTAGAACTGGATAACAATGCAATATTCACTCGGTTTCTTGTCTGTAAAATTGTTTAAATAATACCTATTTGTTTAAACAAATTAAATGTTGATGATGAGCTAGATACTTGAAATTTTAAATATAGGTCTGAAATGGATGACATTTCATTATTCACTCGGTTTGTATGACATGGTATGAGTATGTATGATTTGGTATAATACAGTATGGTATGATAGGAAAGAAATTCGTATGGTATGGTATGAGTACGGTGAGAATATGGTATGGTGCCGATTTGCAATACAGTCTGGTATAGACAGAAGGGTGATCTGCACAAGGAAGATAATAAACCGTTGTGTCAAGAATTTGCAGAGTTTTTTTTTATTCGATTTTCTGAATCTACGTATCTTGAAACGTAAACCAACAAATTTTGAGGGGGGGTTAAAAAAATTTTTTCTTTGGGCGATTCCAATGGTTCATTATCGAAGATAATAAACCAAAATCTGAGTTAGTGTTGTGGGTGAACTAGTAGAGCTTTCTACAAGTTCCATGGATGTTCTAACCTCCATGAGTAAATTTCACTAAAATTTAGTGAAATTTAATTGGTTTATCATGGCGTCGGCCTGGACAGGAAAATGGAAAGAAGAAGAAGGGGAACCCTTTGTGTGTAGATTTTGATAAGGGTTAGTGTAGGTGTCGTAATTTACGTTTAATATCCCTGTGTCGTAATCATACTTATGTATGTTTACAACACAAGCTTATTAATCGTAATACTCATTGCCCGAAAATTGACATTACAGTTGGGCTTAGGTAGGTACCTATTTACATAGTTTTTTAATTGAATGTGTTTTCTTTAACCGATAGTGTTGTAAATATCGATATTTTTGATCGATACTACCGGTTGCAAAAAGTATCGATACTGAGCTAAACGATAAATATCGTCATCGATACCTTACCTCCGATACTATCGAATATCGAATTATCGATATATTGGCTACCGATGGCCATCCCTAGTGAGATTTGTATTTATGGTCCACAAAACTAATGGAACAAGATAAGTAGCACCTACTGGAAAGTACGAGCGACTGGTTTCAGGCCTTGCAAATGATTTCTTTATTTTATAGTAAAGCGATTTTTGCTATGGCTGACGTAGCATTTATTGAGCCTACAGTATCCATGCATTACCCAGGCGTTATATAGCTCGTTGATAGATGCCTGGTTAGGGAAATCTTACCCTCCTATTACCCTGTCTTCGCCAATTCCACCCTGAAAACCATAATCCCCCAAAAATCGCTCTCTACGACATTTTTATTTTTGTTCAGTATCACCCCTCCTCCTCTACCCACTGTCATTTCTACCTCGAGTACCTCCGGCACAACCAATCGATGTTAAGTATATGCCTCAAAAAGAACCAACTTTTTGAAGTTTTTTCCAAAATTTCTGAAGTGATGTCGTGAATTAAGCCAAAACCGACAGTTTACTTGTGAAAAACGTACAGAAACTAACGTACAAATACTTGAACAAAAACTAGTCTGTCACTCGATATCAATCATTACCCAAGGAGGATCATAGAAAAGGTCCTTTTTGCCGAATTTCCACAAACAGGCATGTGTCCAGATTGAAGTGCTATGAGCAATTGCTAGTTTTGACATTTTATGGCACATAACTCAAAAAGTGTGACATTGTGAAGGTGACGGTGTGACGAAGAAAGCGTTATGAAAAGTTTCTAATGATTTTCAAGTACAACCGATTTGTTGCTACGGAACTTTAACTTCGCCAGTTATCATCGTACAAAAATCGTTCACCACTCGTTGGATAGCTCTCGATTTACCTAACCATATCTAGGGACGCGGGAGCGTCCCGCCCGCCAAGAAAACCGAAGCGACTGAGACACTGATTACGCGACGGAACAAGTTGGGGTTTTCACCCTACCGTAGCTCTCGAGAGTTTATTTTTTGTACACCAACTCTCCAGGGGCACGTGAGGACGTAAACCAAATTTCAGCTCTTGGAAACATCAGTTTAAAACCACTAGTTTTCACGTTTTTCGTGTTCTTCTTCTTCTTCTTCTCGTTGTTGTTGTTGTTGTTCATTGACGGGGCTACAGCCCAGCAGACAAATCGGATCGAGCTGAAATTTTGCACACACGTTTGTTATGCTCCAAGGGAGTGCCTTTTGAACATCTTTTCTCCCTCCCCCCATTTCCCTCCCGATTAGGGGAGAAATAGTAATTTTTAGGAATTTCAAATGGTCATAACTCCTTCAAAATTGAAGCTTTTTCAGATTTTCTTTTTTAGTTGTGTTCAGCTTTCAAAACTGTTCAATTTGAGATCAAAAAGAGCATCCTAAAGGGGAAAATAGAGGAGTTATGGTGATATTTCTATTTTCAACAATGATTGCCGCCAAAATTGATGGAAATTGGTGCGGTTGGTCTTAAAATGTCCGCTAGGTTGTCTATTATAATATATTTATTCAGATGAGATTTAGTTCAAAATTATTGAGCATATTATGCTCAATAATTTTGAACTAAATCTCAATTGATTCGACTAATCCACAGCCAAAAATACGTGAATAAATTCCACATCTACTGATTTGGCTAATTTCCGAAAACATCAAAGTTGAACGGTGGTCAGAAAAATTGTCGTAGAGTGACGCCTGTCTAAGGATCGATAGGAAATTTTATGGGCTTTCGAATGAGGGTAGCACACTTTGTCACTTTTCCCAACGGTTCTCGAATTATTCGCGATTGTTGGTATAAAAACGTGCGTTTTACCTTTTGCAAACTTTCTCTTTCCACTTTCTCTTCGACACCAATAATTACAATTATTGTAATAATTCTCAACAACAAAAATTTGCAGAATCCCCGAGAAAAAATGCAACCAATTTTCAAAAAATTTCTAATTCAAATTTCTAATCCAATTTATTCAAATTTCTAATCCAATAATTTTTAATCCAATTCATTCAAATTTCTAATTCTTTCTATTTTTTTAAATTTAATAATAAGAATAATTGTATTAAATTTTAATAATGGTTTTTAAATTGTTAATTGTTTTAATTAATCGAAAATTTTAAAACTACTATTTAACCAATTCGCAAAAATTTTATAACTAGGTACTTATTTTTCAAACACATTTCAGGTAACAAACAATAATTTCCAAAAAATAATTATTCTTGTCACAAAAAGAAGAAAAAAAAGGCAAATTAG
Organism: Stenodema calcarata; assembly: GCA_963920205.1. Taxonomy (NCBI): domain Eukaryota; kingdom Metazoa; phylum Arthropoda; class Insecta; order Hemiptera; family Miridae; genus Stenodema; species Stenodema calcarata. Next base: position 21,217 of record CAWUBA010000074.1, on the reverse strand, counting down.
TAGGCGTACTAATTTTTTACTAAATTTTGACCAGGATAAAACTTCATTTAGGAAAACATTTACTAGTTACCTCGTAGGTACTTTTGTTAAATTGAACCGTATTGTATAAGTACCACTCAAAAACTAGCCATGCAAAAAGATGTGATATCCCCCCAAAAACAACTCCGTTGTAAAAACTGGCCCGCCAAAAAACCTCAGCCGCAAAAAGGAATGATATCCAGTTTGCCCGCCAGCCACATAGGTATATAGGATGCTCGGTGCTTCGCACCTCGCTGTTGAGTGTGCATATAGAAACCTGATCCTCCTACCCCTAACCTCCACCGTCAATGTTTTCCTGTTCCCTGTCTCCTTCCCACAACCCCCTCTCACCCTTAGTCACCCTCGGTTTCACCTAATATGTTTCCTCTGTTACACCAGCAGGGAGCTTTACGCTTCTTTCAATGCTGTTGGCAGGAGCTTTTTGCCAGATGAACAAGCCTGAATTGAAGCATTACTTCATTATAGGTGTACCACTACTGATTACTCGCGAGCGCCAGTAATACTTATAATATAGTAATGCTTTAATTCAGGCTTGTTCATCTGGCAAAAAGCTCCCGCCAACAGCATTGAAAGAAGCGTAAAGCTCCCTGCTGGTGTAACAGAGGAAACATATTAGGTGAAACCGAGGGTGACTAAGGGTGAGAGGGGGTTGTGGGAAGGAGACAGGGAACAGGAATACATTGACTGTGGAGGTTAGGGGTAGGAGGATCAGGTTTCTATATGCACACGCAACAGCGCGGTGCAAGCAAGCATCCTATATATGTGGCTGGCGGGCAAAATGGATATCATTCCTTTTTGCGGCTGAGGTTTTTTGGCGGGCCAGTTTTTACAACGGATTACGTTAACCACTGCGGAGTGCGTGGCCGACAAGCTGCGGTATGAGAGTGATTGTTTAAATAATTGTTTACACACAGGTATTTATGAAGTTCACCATAATAATATTATGATAATAATAATATTATCATAATTGAAGTACGAGATACGTGGTACGTGGTGTGGGTGTGGGAGAGGGCGCGAAGACATAAAAATTGTATGTCCCTCGTGGTTGCGTACTTGTACGAAAGCTGTATTATAATATTCATGTCTACCTCGTTTTTATAATTCAGCGCCACATGTTTTCGTTCCCAACTTAGTTACTTTTTATAAATAATAAAATCATTCGAGTTCCAAAAGTTGATTCAGCAAGTTTTGTCAAATTTTTCTATTTAAATTTTTCTATCCATACGCAATACCGTGTAATTATTTGTCAATTGTCTTTTAAATATTTGGTCACAGACTTTTTGTGATCAAAATTGGATTTTCATTATAACTAGTACCTACATAAAATTATCTTTATTCAGCAGTCAGCTTTCGTTAATGAAATATTTAATACCATCTATTGTACATTGGTATGTCTTATGTCATTCCGAAATTCCCGTGATACCAATTAGCGAGGTAGATCCTGAGTGGCTCCTAAAGCTATTTTCACTCTATGAAGCTGTAATTTGGTATATGGTCGATTCTCAAATAACTAACAACTTTCCCCTTGGTGAGCTTTGAAAATTTTATTCATTCAACAAAATTTGAAAAAATTTCTGAATGTTTCTTGGATCTTCCTGGTAGTAAAAATAATAGTATGGAACAGATCGGAATCAACATTTTCGAAATTGAAATTGAGAATTTGAAAGCCATGGAGGGTTACATAAGTGACATGGAGGTTACCAGGCTATCATGGAGGTTACTCAACCAACAGGGAGGGTTACAACAACACCATGGAGGTTACAAAAATCATCTTGGAGGTTACAAGAGTTACTGAAATAACTACCTACAAAAAGGTGGGGGGGGGGGGCATTTAAATAATACTAATAAACATTTTCTAAGCAACGAAATTTTTATTTTATTTCTCATCACAATAAAATGCCTTTTATCGACTTTTAGGCTTTTGAAAAACTAATTTTTCAGACTTAGATTCAGTCTCTTACAATATCAAAATGAGTCTCATTTATTCAGTCTCAGAATCATTATTTTGTAATAATAATAATTAAAAAAAATCAAAAATGTGTTATCATAAGAACGCAGTGCTTAGTATGTGATCTCTTGTAAACAATTTCAAAATAGTATTATTATTATATCTGAAAAACATAGAGATATGTAACAAGTGCATTATTAAAAATAGCCTAGGTTCTCTGCTAAAATACTTGTATTAAAAATACTACCGAGATCTCAAAATAAACGTCTACAAAACTGTATGACTGAGCTGAGGAACTATCGTTTTCAAAAGCAGCTTTAAGTAGCAGGAACTAATTCAACCTTAATAGAAAGTTTAATTTAGTATATAGACTCCTGAGCCCAGGTTCAGCTGAGTGGCTCCTAAAGCTAATTTCTATGTTTGTATTATCACGTGATTTTGTATCATTTGCTGAAAAAAGGGCAAGTAAAATATGTATAAGCTTTCTCTTAGCTTAATTCACATACCCAACCTGTAAAACTCTGCAAATTCTTGACACAACGGTTCATTATCTTCTTTGTACAGATCACCCTTCTGTCTAGATCACTAGGACTAAATTCTAGATCCTAAATGTTAGATTAATTATTATTATCAATTATCACTAATTATTAACAATTTTATCAAGTACCTAGTGAAAACTATTATAATTTATTGTTAGGTATTAATAATTCGTATTTACTGAAATGACTTCGTTTGATAGATAGGTAGAGGTAGTTGATAAATAGATAATTTTACTCGAAGGACCGTGGTAATGAGCTCCTCCTGTAAGGGCGAGTGATAATTAACCTAGTGCTAGTAAAATGATAATAGGTAAGACCAGTGAAAACACTGAAGATAGGATGTTGAGTAAGAAAATATAATTCTATCAACGTGATAACAAGGATAAGGGCCTACCATCCAAGTGTGGGTACCTATTATTGTTATAATTTGGTCAGAGTGGGCAAATGACCAATGATACGAGGAAATGGATACAAGTTTGTACCTGATTGAATGGTATTGTAATACTTGAGTTTCCAAATTCGCGGGGTGCTGGGTTTTCCAAGTCCGTAGGTATACGAAGATCCTTGTAGATGGAGACTTATTGCCACCAAGTGGCTCCAGGAACGTCCGAATCGTAGAGACTTAGCGACGCCAGTGGCTCCAGGGGTTTTCCAAGTTGAGATTCCAGGCCAAAGATAGGTCCTCAGTGGCTTCAAGTATAGGTGGGTATAGAACACCAGAATCACGAGTCGGCCGCTCAAAATGTTCTCAACTGGCACTACACTGCACGATCGATTGTTTGTCTCATGAAATTCACCAAGACAAGTAAATTTTGATACAAGAGTTCGATTTAATGAAAAGGGGAACAGAGAGCTGGTGTTGCACATTCAACAGAACAAAGAAGAGTCAAGTAAGATGGCTGCCCTCAGATTTCATCCCCAAAAGACCACATGGCCCAAATCTTGTCAATTCGACTTACAAGGTCTTATCTATACTTGCAATTGTAGAAAATTACAATTTAATTTTCTATGAATGTCATTTTAATCACTGGTGGAACTTGGATGAGAAAAGAGGAGATAATACATTGAGTAGTTGGGAAAAACGCCCACAGAGTGCGTGGAGTGCCACAAGACTATGGAAGTCAAAGATATTAATGTTGGCAGCAAGGGAATGATAACTGTGAAACAGCTGATACTGAAGGTAAACAAGAAATGACTGGTTTGACAGTGATTGTATTATTGTGGAATACTTTTGGAAAAGGTGTAATGAGAAGTGAGGTGGTAATTAGTGGATGATGCAGAAGTTATGTTATTATGGATGGTCAAAAATCGAGTGAGTTTCAAACATACTCCCCCCATTTTTGACCGCAATTGGAGAACAATGATAAAATTTGATAAATGATCAACGAGCAATAAACATTAACAACATGCAACAACTAAGGGTTATAAAGAGCCATCAGAACGCTATGGATCAGAAGCTGGTATCAAAATCAAATTGACTATTGGGCGTTTATAGGTACCCTTGGCAGTCTTAAGGGTTACCACTCGTACCACGCCATCGTCACCGGGGTGTGTAGCTACAATCCGTGCCAACGGCCATTCCATGGGAGCTGCATTGCGGTCCGAGACTATTACCAAGTCGTTCACTCGAAGATTTGGCACATGTTTGCTCCATTTCTGTCGAACTTGAAGTGTGCTCAAGTATTCATCACGCCAGCGTGCCCAAAAATGTTGCATACGTTGGCGCACAATCTGCCACCGGCTGAGTCGCCCTTCTGGAATGTCACTCAGATCTAGCTCTGGAAGTGCATTCAATGGTTGCCCTATCAGGAAATGTCCAGCAGTAAGAGCTTCCAAATCATCTGGAGAATCAGACATTGACTGTAGAGGTCGTGAGTTGAGCACCCCCTCAGCCTTGACAAACATGGTATTAAGCTCATGTGAAGTAAATGGATGATTACCGAAGCTCTTGACAAGGAGCGTCTTCAAGGACTTCACTCCTGCCTCCCAACTTCCACCGAAATGCGGAGCGAATGGTGGATTGAAGTTCCAAGTGATGGATTGATGTGAAGTTCTGGTAATAATAGCTTCCTGGGTGATCTCATTTGACATCCAATCCGCAACTTCCTTCAGGTATCGAGCTGCGCCCTGGAAATTGGTGCCACAGTCAGAGTACATATTGCAAGGTAAACCTCTTCTGGCGGTAAACCGATCCAATGCATCGATGAATGCTTCAACGGAAAGAGAAGTTGCCAATTCAAGATGGAGCGCCCTAGTAGATAAGCATATAAACAGGCATAGATAAGCTTTCTCAGTCTTTGCATTTCTTAAGGAGCTCACCCTGCACACAAATGGGCCAGCAAAGTCCACCCCAGTATTTATGAAAGGTCTGACTGCATTGAATCGTGAAGCAGGTAAATTGCCCATGAAAGGATGCTTGAAGGCTCGTGAGAATCGAAGGCATACCACGCATTTGGTTTTATGGTACTTAACCAAATTTCGAGCTTTGGGTATCCAGTAGGTTTGTCTCACAGTAGCAAGGAGAGCAGATGGGCCCAAATGATGATTGGACCTATGTAGATATCCGATAATGAGATTGGTGAAGTGAGACTTGGGATGTAACAAAATGGGAAATTTATGATCATTTGGTATGTTGGCATTGACCAAGCGACCACCCACACGAATCACTTTCTCGTGATCAAGAAAGACTGACAATCGACGGAGTTCAAGCGGAAGTTCATCCTGATTACTCGTAGAAACAACTTGAGGATAATAATGACGTTGGGTTGCACAAATACAATGCTTTCGTGCACCATCAAATTCTCTTGCTGAGATAGGACCCTTGATGCGTCTCCTCTTTTGCCAAGCCGGAATCCTACAATTATGGATGAAACGTTTGATAGAGGCTACAACTCTAACCAGACGTAAGTATGAAGAATGACGTTCCATATATGAGATAAAATTATCATGTGTATCGACAGCTACAAACGACACTTGTTGAGTTTTCAACTCAGGTAGGTCTACAGGTAGTGATAAGTCCTGAGATACTGGCCAAGATTCAATTGGCTGGGCGCACCAGGATGGGCCAGTCCACCACAAGGTATGATGCTGAAGATCCGAGGGCAAAATTCCACGAGACCCGATATCTGCAGGGTTCTCCACACCACGGATATGGTACCAACAGCTCTTGTCAATCGTATCGTTGATTTGTTGGACACGATTGGCAACAAATGTGTGAAGCCGGTGAACTGGAGTGTTGATCCAGCTCAAGACGGTGGTTGAGTCGGTAAAACAATAGATATGGTTGATATTTACATGTTTGATAAGATGATCCACTGACTTGACGACATCCGATAACAAAAGGGCTCCACAGAGCTCAAGTCTAGGTATCGTTACCATCTTCAGCGGTGCAAGCTTGGTTTTAGATTTGATAAGTGTTAATGATGAGCTATCACCAACAGTGGCTCTTAGATAGATAACACCACAATAACCCTTTTCGGACGCATCTGAAAAGCATACAAGTTGATAACTAGAGGACTGAGCAAATGCTCGTGGTATGGTGATATTAGATAGTGATTGTAGAACATCAGTGAATTGAGTCCACTTTGCTTTGATAGGTTCTGGAACTTCTTCGTCCCATCCCACACCAGACTTCCATGTCTCCTGAAGTAGACATTTAGCATAAAACACCACAGGAGATAGATAACCTAAAGGATCATACAACCTAGCTATGGTTGAAAGTATTATTCGCTTGGTGTATCCTGAGGGAGGTTGGATAACTGAGTATGAAAATGTATCTGAAGTGGGGTGCCACCGCATTCCAAGGATCTTTGTCGTTTCATCTTCAGATGGAAGGATGACAGACTGTGAAGAATTGGCTCCACCCTGTAAGAGAGGAGGATGATTTGAGTTCCATTTTGAGAGTTCAAACCCACCCTGAATCAAGAGATTGATGAGCTGAGCTTTTAGCTCAAATAGATCTTCAATACTGTTACTACCTGCTGCCACATCATCCACATACAGTGACCTGGTCATTGCTTCAGCTGCCAGAGGATAGCGATCACCCTCATCCTGGACAAGTTGTTGAAGTACTCGCTGGGCTTGATATGGCGAACTTCTTAAACCATAAGTGACAGTGTTAAGGGCAAAGAACTGGATAGGCTCACTGGGATTAAACCGCCAAATGATTTGCTGAAATTGATGATCAGATGCTTCAACTAGGATCTGTCGGAACATCTTTACGATGTCACATGTGAGCACGTATTTGAAGTAGCGAAAATTGAGCATGACCTCACATATGTCAATTTGAAGCTTGCAACCAGTGAGAAGATTATCGTTGAGAGAGCCTGATGCAGTCTTGAAGCTAGCATCGAACACAACTCGTAACTTGCCAATACCCTCAGCGTCAAGCTTGTAGACTGGATGATGGGGTATAACATACGAAGGTGGATCTGTAGTGGGATACATATGACCAAGATCTAGATATTGTTGCATAAATTTGATATAATCATCTCTGAGAGCATCATCCTTTGATAACTTGTTCTCCAAGGCATGAAACCTACTCAAAGCTCTTTTGATATTGGGAACAATGTTGCTCTGTTCCTTTGCAAATGGTAGAGAGACAACATAACGCCCATCTGGAGTGCGATGATGGGTCGTTTTGAAATGATCTTCGCATTTCTCATCCTCAGGTGAAAGGAAATGAGATGCAGATGGTTCCTCGATCTGCCAGAATTTCTCTATGAGGAAATCTGGGTCAACAGTTGTAGTACAGGTAGATAGAAAAGATACTGCTGTAGAGGGTGATTGATGTGATGCATCAAACTTCCCTATGACCGTGAAGCCAAAGATGGTATTGATAAGTTTAGGACCTCCATCGTGGATAGTGATAGGAGCTCCTATAACAACCTCAGGGAACAGATCCGCTCCAATGAGAAAAGATATAGGACCAGGCTGAGTAAAGTTGGGATCACTCAACTGGTACGACTGATAGTCAATCCAGATAGAAGATTGAAGAGGTACTTGTGGTAGAGGTGATGTGATGGTTGGAACAACAACAGCATCTGTCTCCAAGGGTAGCGATGATGAGATAGATTTGAATGATAGAGATAATATGCCACTGGCATGAGATAAAGGAGATTGATTGACGCCAGCTATTGATCCATGAAAAGGTTTATAAGATTTACCAAGTTTCCGAGCACAAGCTTCCGTGACAAAGGAAAATTGGGATCCCATATCAATTATCCCCCTGAAGGGCTGATAATGACCTTGAGTGCTCTTGAGATGAGCGATAACAGTTCCAAGGAGAACACTGCAAGGATTGGGAGAGGTATTAGCTCCAGCAAACCCAGAGTTGCTTGGAGCGGTAGTAGCTGATGATAGTGTTGATAGATTGTGGTCAAATGTTGTAGGAATGTGAAGCCAGGTATGATGTAGACCTTTGCATTCTCTACAACGCCACTTAGAGGTACAATCACTTGTTCTGTGAAAGGGAAAGAGGCAATTGCGACACCCTTTCCACTGCCGCAATGCATCCAGCCGCTCTGCTGGACTCCAAGATTTAAACTTCTGACAGTCCTTAATAGCGTGTGTTTGATTACACACATAACACAATAATGCAGGCTGTTCAATTGGTTTAGATTTAGAATTACTAGAAGGTTGCCTTTTATTGTTAGACACTTCACCCTGACTAGCATCTTTAGTGCTATGAGCTAGTAAGGCATGACTATGGTTAAGACCAACTTTATGATACTGGTTTGGACTCTTAGGTGTCTTTAAAAACTTAGGTGCTTCACTCTTGCTATTTGACGAAGGCTCCTTAGCGGTAAGACGCAGGACATTACATCTACTTTGTATAAACTTAGTCATAGATGTGACTCTAGGAAATGTAGTACCTATATTGTCAATTTCAAAAGCTTCCCTAGTGATTGGATCCAAGCCCTTGAGCGCGAGTTCACACAGCAAATATTCAGCTAAGTCTGTGATACCCAGATTCATAAGAGATGTAATGCTTTCAGTTACAGATGATAGAAAGGCTTGTAAAGAGTCAGCAGTTGGCTTACCCTGAATAGGTTTAAAGCTAAGTATTTGTTCTATGTGATGATTAGCTATTTTCCTTTTATCATCGTATATTGTGATTAATGCACTCCATGCCTGTTCAAAGTTTGTCCCATCGATAGGTATGTGTTTGATAGCAGAAAAGGCAGGACCTTCCAGGTATGATAAGAGAAATTGAAACCTCTCTGCAGGTGATAACGTGACTTCTTCTATGATAAGAGACGTGAACAATTGTTTAAATGTAGGCCAATACGAGAAATCACCACCAAAACGCTTGATATTTATTTTTGGTAGGATAGTTCTAACAGGAGCTGATGTTGCAGAAGAATTTGAGAAATTACTAAGATCCGCTGGCAAGGTAGTCCGAGGCTGACACTTTTCCAAAACTTGAGCATGGTAACCTAAAGCCTCATAATAGTACTTTTTGGCTGCGGCCATGTCTGCAGCGTCATCAGCAGAAGGAAATGATGGATCCAATTTGTGGTTATCACTATATTCTTCCATTTCATCGAATTTGTTATTGAAACGTTCAAAGAGAGAATCCAGCGTTTGGTACATGCCTCTGAATATGGTGCGCTCCGTTGGAGTTGTCACAGCAACAAATCCCTTATCCCTAATTGATTTGATTTCACGACCATACTCCATCCACTTCTTCCTAAGCCTCTGTATACCCCTTAGAGCAACATTAGGATTGTCGCCTGGCATGCTGATAATAGTTAGGTATGTGACAAAGGATAAACTTTTAAAAGGTGTTTGTGTATGAAGTTATAGATAAACAAACCCCTTTAAATTACCAATATGTAGAAATATATTGATAATTAAGCAGAATTACGAGTCACAATATTGCTCAAAGGACAAGAGAACCCATGTATGGATAATAATAAATTGATAATAGGTACCTATGATAAAGTTATAGATAGGTATTGATAATGATAAATGGCTAACACTAAGTACCAACCTCTTACAAGAAGAATGAAGAACTGTATTCGATACCTTTTGATTCCACATTCACCTTAGATACTTGGCACTGCGCTGATAACATAACATCCGGCTCGCCAGGGCCATGAAATGACTTCGTTTGATAGATAGGTAGAGGTAGTTGATAAATAGATAATTTTACTCGAAGGACCGTGGTAATGAGCTCCTCCTGTAAGGGCGAGTGATAATTAACCTAGTGCTAGTAAAATGATAATAGGTAAGACCAGTGAAAACACTGAAGATAGGATGTTGAGTAAGAAAATATAATTCTATCAACGTGATAACAAGGATAAGGGCCTACCATCCAAGTGTGGGTACCTATTATTGTTATAATTTGGTCAGAGTGGGCAAATGACCAATGATACGAGGAAATGGATACAAGTTTGTACCTGATTGAATGGTATTGTAATACTTGAGTTTCCAAATTCGCGGGGTGCTGGGTTTTCCAAGTCCGTAGGTATACGAAGATCCTTGTAGATGGAGACTTATTGCCACCAAGTGGCTCCAGGAACGTCCGAATCGTAGAGACTTAGCGACGCCAGTGGCTCCAGGGGTTTTCCAAGTTGAGATTCCAGGCCAAAGATAGGTCCTCAGTGGCTTCAAGTATAGGTGGGTATAGAACACCAGAATCACGAGTCGGCCGCTCAAAATGTTCTCAACTGGCACTACACTGCACGATCGATTGTTTGTCTCATGAAATTCACCAAGACAAGTAAATTTTGATACAAGAGTTCGATTTAATGAAAAGGGGAACAGAGAGCTGGTGTTGCACATTCAACAGAACAAAGAAGAGTCAAGTAAGATGGCTGCCCTCAGATTTCATCCCCAAAAGACCACATGGCCCAAATCTTGTCAATTCGACTTACAAGGTCTTATCTATACTTGCAATTGTAGAAAATTACAATTTAATTTTCTATGAATGTCATTTTAATCACTGGTGGAACTTGGATGAGAAAAGAGGAGATAATACATTGAGTAGTTGGGAAAAACGCCCACAGAGTGCGTGGAGTGCCACAAGACTATGGAAGTCAAAGATATTAATGTTGGCAGCAAGGGAATGATAACTGTGAAACAGCTGATACTGAAGGTAAACAAGAAATGACTGGTTTGACAGTGATTGTATTATTGTGGAATACTTTTGGAAAAGGTGTAATGAGAAGTGAGGTGGTAATTAGTGGATGATGCAGAAGTTATGTTATTATGGATGGTCAAAAATCGAGTGAGTTTCAAACATTTACTATTAATAATAATTATTATTAATTATGATTAATTAATACGATATAATTCTGGGGTTTTTAATACTACGTCGGTAATAATTTTTCTATAAAAGAAGTACTTACCTACCAACAAACATTCGAAATTACCTTCATTTCCGTAGCACGAAACGCACCTCAGAACAACAAACTCGACATCACTTAAGCCATATGATGTTCCAAAGAGCTTGTTAGTATGAAAATGGACCTGTATTTCAACAGTTTGAGTCACGATCGTGTTGTGAGGCACAATCTTTGAGCCGTCATTGTGAAATAACGGCTGGTCGTACAAAGCTGCGGATGGTCTTAAAAAATTCTACGGAACAAACTCTATCTGAATATGAAATAAAAAACATACCGTTCTATATGAATTTTTCGAGATATGGAATTTTCAAAATTTCAAATTCGTTTTGAACCCAGAAAACAAATTTCGTAATTTTAGCTCAACGCTAAGTGGGCAAAGTGGCGCGGACGGCGGACGGCGTACGGCGGACGGACGGATTTTTTTTTTTTATTCGATTTTCTGAATCTACGTATCTTGAAACGTAAACCAACAAATTTTGAGGGGGGGTTGAAATTTTTTTTTCTTTGGGCGATTCCTATGGTTCATTATCGAAGATAATAAACCAAAAACTCTGCAAATTCTTGACACAACGGTTTATTATCTTCCTTGTGCAGATCACCCTTCTGTCTATACCAGACTGTATTGCAAATCGGCACCATACCATATTCTCACCGTACTCATACCACACCATACGAATTTCTTTCCTATCATACCATACTGCATTATACCAAATCATACATACAATAATATACCATACCATACTCATACCATGTCATACAAACCGAGTGAATAATGAAATGTCATCCATTTCAGACCTATATTTAAAATTTCAAGTATCTAGCTCATCATCAACATTTAATTTGTTTAAACAAATAGGTATTATTTAAACAATTTTACAGACAAGAAACCGAGTGAATATTGCATTGTGACCCAGTTCTGACCTATTTTTAAAATTTCAAGTCAATAGCTCATCATCAAAATTTAATTTGTATTATTACAAAAAGGTATTATTTAAACAATTTTACATATGAGAAACCGAGTAAATATTGCAATGTGGTCTATCCCCGACTCACGGTTAAAATTTCTAGACTGTAGTTTACCGGGAAGATGAAAAAAGGTAGTTTTATTCTGGGCTTCTGGTGGTTGGGTCACATAACGGCCGTTTTCGGCGCGAAAGTTTAGCTTTTTTCCTAAACCTTTGCGCGCTCACTGTGAACGAACAGCTGGTCGCACAAAAATCCAATTGGTCTTAAAAGATTCGTAATTTTTCAGGTCATTCAAAAGTGAACTAAACATTAAACGGTTCAGTTAAATATTTGGAGATATGACATTGTCGAAATTTTAAATTTCGTTTTGATCCCCTTCCCCTTGACCTAGGGTTATGAAAAGTTTCGAGGATCATTGTGGGGCTGGTCCAAACCCAGAAACCAATTTTCGTAATTTTAGCTCAACGCTAAGTGGGCAAAAAGGCGCGGACGGCGGACGGCGTACGGGAGACGGCGTACGGCGGACGGACGGATTTTTTTTTATTCGATTTTCTGAATCTACGTGTCTTGAAACGTAAACCAACAAATTTTGAGGGGGGGTTAAAAAATTTTTTTCTTTGGGCGATTCCAATGGTTCATTATCGAAGATAATAAACCAAAAGAGAGATTTCATCTGGTGGAATGACCGTCGATTATGTCGATTCACCCTGCATTTTGGTTTATCATCTTCGATAATGAACCATTGGAATCGCCCAAAGAAAAAATTTTTTTAACCCCCCCTCAAAATTTGTTGGTTTACGTATTCAGAAAATCGAATAAAAAAAACTCTGCAAATTCTTGACACAACGGTTTATTATCTTCCTTGTGCAGATCACCCTTCTGTCTATACCAGACTGTGTTGCAAATCGGCACCATACCATATTCTCACCGTACTCATACCATACCATACGAATTTCTTTTCTATCTTACCATACTGTACTAAATCATACATACAATAATATACCTTACCATACTCATACCATGTCATACAAACTGAGTGAATATTGAAATGTCATCCATTTCTGACCTATATTTAAAATTTCAAGTATCTAGCTCATCATCAAAATTTAATTTGTTTAAACAAATAGGTATTATTTAAACAATTTTACAGACAAGAAACCGAGTGAATATTGCATTGTCATCCATTTCTAACCTATATTTAAAATTTCAAGTATCTAGCTCATCATCAAAATTTAATTTGTTTAAACAAATGGGTATTATTTAAACAATTTTACAGACAAGAAACCGAGTGAATATTGCATTGTGATCCACTTCTGACCTATTTTTAAAATTTCAAGTCAATAGCTCATCATCAAAATTTAATTTGTGTTATTACAAAAAGGTATTATTTAAACAATTTTACAGATGAGAAACCGAGTAAATATTGCAATGTGGTCTATCCCCGACTCACGGTTAAAATTTCTAGACTGTAGTTTACCAGGAAGATGAAAAAAGGTAGTTTTATTCTGGGCGTCTGGGGGTTGGGTCACATAACGGCCGTTTTCGACGCGAAAGTTTAGTGTTTTTCCTAAACCTTTGCGCGCTCACTGTGAACGAACGGCTGGTCGCACAAAAATCCAATTGGTCTTAAAAGATTCGTAATTTTTCAGGTCATTCAATAGTGAACTAAACATTACACGGTTCAGTTGAATATTTAGAGATATGACATCGTCGAAATTTTAAATTTCGTTTTGAACCCCTTCCCCTTGACCTAGGGTTATGAAACGTTTCGAGGATCATTGTGGGGCTGGTCCAAACCCAGAAACCAAATTTCGTAATTTTAGCTCAACGCTAACTGGGCAAAGTGCCACGGACGGCGTACGGCGTACGGTGTACGGCGTACGGACGGATTTTTTTTTATTCGATTTTCTGAATCTACGTATCTTGAAACGTAAACCAACAAATTTTGAGGGGGGGTTAAAAATTTTTTTTCTTTGGGCGATTCCAATGGTTCATTATCGAAGATAATAAACCAAAATCCGTCCGTCCGCCGTACGCCGTACGCCGTCCGCGCCACTTTGCCCAGTTAGCGTTGAGTTAAAATTACGAAATTCGGTTTCTGGGTTTGGACCAGCCCCACAATGGTCCTCGAAACTTTTCATAACCCTAGGTCAAGGGGAAGGGGTTCAAAACGAAATTTAAAATTTCGACAATGTCATATCTCAAAATATTTAACTGAAACGTGTAATTTTCAGTTCAGTTTCGAATGACCTGAAAAATTACGAATCTTTTAAGACCAATTGGATTTTTGTGCGACCAGCCGTTCGTTCACAGTGAGCGCGCAAAGGTTTAGGAAAAACACTAATCTTTCGCGTCGAAAACGGCCGGTTGGTTTAATACCCAACCCTCAGACGCCCAGAATAAAACTACCTTTTGTCATCTTCCCGGTAAACTATAGTCTAGAAATTTTAACCGTGAGTCGGTGATAGACCACATTGCAATATTTACTCGGTTTCTCATCTGTAAAATTGTTTAAATAATACCTTTTTGTAATAATACAAATTAAATTTTGATGATGAGCTATTGACTTGAAATTTTAAATTCCAATGGTTCATTATCGAAGATAATAAACCAAAATAGGTCAGAACTGGATCACAATGCAATATTCACTCGGTTTCTTGTCTGTAAAATTGTTTAAATAATACCTATTTGTTTAAACAAATTAAATTTTGATGATGAACTAGATACTTGAAATTTTAAATGTAGGTCAGAAATGGATGACATTTCAATATTCACTCGGTTTGTATGACATGGTATGAATATGGTATGGTATATTATTGTATGTATGATTTGGTATAGTACAATATGGTATGATAGGAAAGAAATTCGTATGGTATGGTATGAGTACGGTGAGAATATGGTATGGTGCCGATTTGCAACACAGTCTGGTATAGACAGAAGGGTGATCTGCACAAGGAAGATAATAAACCGTTGTGTCTAGAATTTGCAGAGTTTTTTTTTATTCGATTTTCTGAATCTACGTGTCTTGAAACGTAAACCAACAAATTTTGAGGGGGGGTTAAAATTTTTTTTTCTTTGGGCGATTCCAATGGTTCATTATCGAAGATAATAAACCAAATATCCGTCCGTCCACCGTACACCGTCCCCCGCCCGTCCGTGGCACTTTGCCCAGTTAGCATTGAGCTAAAATTACGAAATTTGGTTTCTGGGTTTGGACCAGCCCCACAATGATCCTCGAAACTTTTCATAACCCTCGGTTAAGGGGAAGGGGTTCAAAACGAACTTTGATATTTCGACAATGTCATATCTCTAAAAATTCACATGAAACGGTGAAATTTTTAGTTCACTTTTGAATGACCTGAAAAATTACGAATGTTTTAAGACCAATTGGATTTTTGTACGACCAGCCGTTCGTTCACAGTGAGCGCGCAAAGGTTTAGGAGAAACACTAAACTTCGCGTCGAAAACGACCGTTAGGTCGGTCAACCCCCCAGACGCCCATCATTCGGTTTCTTGTCTGTAAAATTGTTTAAATAATACCTATTTGTTTAAACAAAATAAATTTTGATGATGAGCTAGACACTTGAAATTTTATATATTGGTCAGAACTGGATGACATTTCAATATTCACTCGGTTTGTATGACACGGTATGAGTATGGTATGGTATATTATTGTATGTATGATTTAGTATAGTACAGTATGGTATGATAGGAAAGAAATTCGTATGGTATGGTATGAGTACGGTAAGAATATGGTATGTTCCGATTCGCAACACTGTCTGGTATAGACAGAAGGGTGATCTGCACAAGGAAGATAATAAACCGTTGTGTCAAGAATTTGCAGAGTTTTTTGAAGTGGATTGAACTTTTTAAGCTGCTTCAGTGTAGAACGGAAAACTCTGCCAATTCTTGACACAACGATTCATTATCTTCATTGTACAGATCACCCTTCTGACTAGATCACTAGGTCTAAATGTCTAGATCCTAAATCTTAGATTAATTATTATTATGAACTATCACTAATTAATAATAATTTTATCAAGTACCACCTAGCGAAAATTATTATAATGTATTGTTAGGTATTAATAATTTGTATTTATTATTAATAATAATTATTATTAATTATGATTAATTAATACGATATAATTCTGGGGTTTTTAATACTACGTCGGTAATAATTTTTCTATAAAAGAAGTACCTACCAACAAACATTCGAAATTACCTTCATTTCCGTAGCACGAAACGTACCTCAGAACAAAAAGACTCGACATCACTAAAACCATATGATGTTCCAAACAGCTCGTTAGTATGAAAATTGACTGTATAAAATTGGCCGTCCGCCGTCCGCGGCACATTGCCCAGTTAGCGTTGAGTTAAAATTACGAAATTTTTTTATGGGTTCCAGCTAACCCCACAATGGTCCTCGAACCTTTTCATAACCCTAGGTCAAGGGGAAGGGGTTCAAAACGTATTTTGAAATTTTGAAAATTTCAAAACTCGAAAAATTCCCATCAAACGGTATGTTTTTTATTTCATTTTTAGATAGAGTTTATTCCTTGGAATTTTTTAAGACCATCCACAGCTTTGTACGACCAGCTGTTCGTTCACAATGACGGCTCAAAGGTTGAGCCTGTCAACACGATCGTGAATCAAACGGTTGAAATACAGGTCACTTTTCATACTAACGAGCTGTTTGGAACATCATAATAAGATGGTTTTAGTGATGTCGAGTTTTTGGTTCCGAGGTACGTTTCGTGCTACGGAAATGGAGGTAATTTCGAATGTTTGTTGGTAGGTACTTTTATAGAAAAATTATTACCGACGTACCTACCTAGTATTAAAAACCCCAGAATTATATCGGTACATTTTATTTGTAATTAATTCATCATCTCTATCATTCAGGTTTTGCACAAAGGAGCCCAGTCGATTCCAACAGCCAGATATCGTATAATTCTGGGGTTTTTAATACTAGGTAGGTACGTCGGTAATAATAGATCAATTATTGATCTAACATTTAGGATCTAGACCTAGTGATCTAGACAGAAGGGTGATCTGTACAAAGAAGATAATGAACAGTTGTGTCAAGAATTTGCAGAGTTTTTTTTCAATCGACGCGGAATTTTATTAACTTTAGTTTTGTCAATAGTGACTTTCGGCGTAAAATTAACAGTTGTGGAGCTATAAGTCCAAACCCGAAGATAGTCCTTAAAGTCCAAGGTTTTTGAGCTACCAAAGGTTTTGCCGTTCGAAATTCTATGTGCAAACCCTGAATTTATGTAATTGAATCCCAAATAGACCGATTAAAACAATAAAATCTAATACAACACCTTTTGCAAGATGAATTCCTCCAACTACCTACTGGTCTGTAGAGCAGATGAACCGTGAAGAACATCTGAAGTAACCACATTTTTTCACCTTCAAAGTGCTCCAGTTTGAGAACCGAATAAGATATCGCCATTCTTACTTCACCATCGTGTTTAGCGTTGAAACATCTATAAACCGAGGTGTTACTCGGCAAAAAAGAGACAAAATGTTTTATAAATCCAGTAAAATAGAGACATTTTACCTAAAACCAGTTATTTATTCGGAAATTCGCTCTTATAGCCATGCTTCATGAACCCCGACACCCCCTCCCCCCTGGTACAGTTCTAGATCCTCCACTGATTATTAAACAAACCTTAACCTTGTTCAGCAGTGTCGCATCGTGAGATTCTGAACGTTTCGAGGTCTTCCTAAAAACCCTCGACTCGCTCCGGGCTCCTACTAACACAGTAAATTCATTTTTCTCGGTAGGTTCGTGAAAGACATGGAAGAATTCGACGCTGAAACTCGAAGGAGCAAGACGGACGTCCAGTTTGCCGAGGATTTTGATGAAGAAACCGTCGAGGAGGCCGTCGACGAGACCGATTTCGTGTTTGCGAGAAATCCGTCGAGGAAATCCATCAAAAGATACCACTCTGAGCCAATGGGCGTCGCTCTAAGCGGGTCGTTTTCACGGGGGTCAACTATTGAGCAACTGAATAACAGACAAGGCGGTAAGATAATGATACTGTTCGAAACATTCCACTATTTATTTGTGGAACGTACGATTTTCAAACACGTACAAAGATTCTAGTAGTTCATCGAGGGGGCCGAAATTATAAATTTTAGCTTCTCTTGACCAACCTATTCAATTTATCTATCGTTAACTAAATGGTTTTGCAGGACTACTAGACGTTAGAAATGGCGGCAGCGTGATGTCTGAATCAAGTGAGTGCCTACTAACGAATAGAATCATACACCAGTTGTAAACTTTTGAGATGCTGGCTATTACTGGTACCCTTGAAACCAACTGCCGGACCTGAGATTTAGCATTGAATATGGTCAAATCCATGATGATGATCTTCCAGAATGGGGGACGTTGGAGCTCCAGAGAGTGTTGGAATTTTCAAGGGGAGGTGGTGGAAATTGATAATGAATACAAATCTTGGGGTTGTTCTCACCCCCAGGCTGTCCTTTGCTAAGCACCTCAAAATAAGGGCAGCTGCGGCCAATTTTACTATCTTATGGTTTCAAGTTGACTGACCTTCTGTCCTAATCCTACCTAAGCCTCCTGAGAACACTTTATCGCGCGACGAATCTTGACGGGTACCGACTAACCTTGTACTCTCTTGACGCGGGTAGTCCACCCCGGACATGGGAAGTTTCAGGTGCGAAGCAGGGAGCAGCTACCTCCCTTGGGCGCCTGGGCAGCAAGTCTCCTCGGAACTCAAAGTTGCCAGCGGGGTGCTGACCTCTTGGTCCTCGGCCGATTTTCTTGGGGGGCTGGGGAGACCGTCCGTCGAAGATCCAGTGCAAGATGGTCCGCTCAGTGGCTTTTGGTACACAACCCCGATTTTCGGGTTTCCGAACGGTTTTGCCATTTCCCCCGCCTTTCCCGGGGATCCAATCAGCCAATTCTTGTTGAGTATCCCATGGAGAGAGGATCGCTAATCGCCAATCCGAATAATGTTGGGCGGTCATCACCGGCTCCGGTGGGGGCTCCACGCGTGGACCATGTTTTGGCAACTGGGCGGTTTTCAGCTTCCATGCCCGTATCGGTGGGAACTGTCGATTTGCGTTCTTCCTCGTTCGGTGTTGGGTTTCCCGAGCGGCGGTACGGATCTGTTGTTTCAGGAAGTAAGGCGGCGTGAAATCCGATATGCCGTCAGACACAGATTTTAATGCAATTGTGAGGTATACTCTACTAAACAGCATAGGTGTGGGGTTTCCAGGAATATCTGGTAATTCGTGGAGAGGGCAGTCTGAAAATGGACCCGACAAGGCTGCCTCTCGATACACTCTCATGTTGACAATTTTTGATCTGCTCCTACTTTGAGCCGTCATTATGAACGAACAGCTGGTCGTACAAAGTTGTGGATGGTCTTAAAAAATTCTAAAAATAAACTCTATCTAAATATGAAATACAATTCTGCAAATTCTTGACACAACGGTTCATTATCTTCTTTGTACAGATCACCCTTGTGTCTAGATCACTAGGTCGAAATGTCTAGATCCTAAATGTTAGATTAATTATTATTATGAATTATCACTAATTATTAATAATTTTATCAAGTACCTAGTGAAAATTACTATAATTTATTGTTAGGTACCTATTAATAGGTAATTTGTATTTATCATTAATAATAATTATTAATAATTATGAATAATTAATACGATATCCGGCTGTTGGAATCGCCTGGGTTGCTTTGTGCAGAACCTGAATGATAGAGATGATGAATTAGTTACAAATAAAATGTACCGACATAATTCTGGGGTTTTTAATACTACGTCGGTAATAATTTTTCCATAAAAGAAGTACCTACCAACAAAAATTCACAATTACCTTCATTTCCGTAGAACGAAACGTACCTCAGAACAAAAAACTCGACATCATTAAAACCATATGATGTTCCAAACAGCTCGTTAGTATGAAAATTTACCGGTATTTCAACCATTTGATTCACGATCGTGTTGACTGGGCTCAACCTTTGACCCGTCATTGTGAACGAATGGCTGGTCGTACAAAGCTGCGGATGTTCTTAAAAAATTCTTAGGAATAAACTCTATCTAAATATGAAATAAAAAACATACCTACCGTTCTATAATATAGAACTATAGAAATATAGAACATAATATTATTATGCATTTTTCGAGTTTTGGAATTTTCAAAATTTCAAAATTCGTTTTAAACCCCTTCCCCGTGACCTAGGGCTATGAAAAGGTTTCGAGGACCATTGTGGGGTCGGTCGGAACCCATTAAAAAAATTTCGTAATTTTAACTCAACGCTAACTTTTGCACGGTAACGTTTGCGGACGGCGTACAGCGGACGGACGGATTTTGGTTTATTATCTTCGATAATGAACCATTGGAATCGCCCAAAGAAAAAATTTTTTTAACCCCCCCTCGAAATTGGTTGGTTTACGTTTCAAGATACGTAGATTCAGAAAATCGAATAAAAAAAAACTCTGCAAATTCTTGACACAACGGTTTATTATCTTCCTTGTGCAGATCACCCTTCTGTCTATACCAGACTGTGTTGCAAATCGGCACCATACCATATTCTCACCGTACTCATACCATACCATACGCATTTCTTTCTCTCATACCATACTTTACTATACCAAATCATACATAGAATAATATACCATACCATACTCATACCATGTCATACAAACCGAGTGAATATTGAAATGTCATCCATTTCTGACCTATATTTAAAATTTCAAGTATCTAGCTCATCATCAAAATTTAATTTGTTTGAACAAATAGGTATTATTTTAAACAATTTTACAGACAAGAAACCGGGTGAATATTGCATTTTGATCCAGTTCTGACCTATTTTTAAAATTTCAAGTCAATAGCTCATCATCAAAATTTAATTTGTATTATAACAAAAAGGTATTATTTAAACAATTTTACAGATGAGAAACCGAGTGAATATTGCAATGTGGTCTATCCCCGACTCATGGTTAAAATTTCTAGACTGTAGTTTACCGGGAAGATGAAAAAAGGTAGTTTTATTCTGGGCGTCTGGGGGTTCACCCACCTAACGGGAGTTTTCGACGCGAAGTTTAGTGTTTTTCCTAAACCTTTGCGCGCTCACTGTGAACGAACGGCTGGTCGCCCACATGGTCCTCGAAACTTTTCATAACCCTAGGTCAAGGGGAAGGGGTTCAAAACGAATTTTGAAATTTTGAAAATTCCATATCTCGAAAAATTCATATAGAACGGTATGTTTTTTATTTCATATTTAGATAGAGTTTATTCCTAAGAATTTTTTAAGACCATGCGCAGCTTTGTACGACCAGCCGTTCGTTAACAATGACGGTTCAAAGATTCAGCCTGTCAACAC
>CAWUBA010000072.1:0-21008 GCA_963920205.1 Stenodema calcarata | reverse complement strand
ACTTCACAAAAGTAAGGCTGATGCATTCTATGCTCGAAAAACTCTGCAAATTCTTGACACAACGGTTCATTATCTTCTTTGTACAGATCACCCTTCTGTCTAGATCACTAGGCCTAAATGTCTAGATCCTAAATGGTAGATTAATTATTATTATCAATTATCACTAATTATTAACAATTTTATCAAGTACCTAGTAAAAATTATTATAATTTATTGTTAGGTATTAATAATTCGTATTTATTATTAATAATAATTATTATTAATTATGATTAATTAATACGATATAATTCTGGGGTTTTTAATACTACTTCGGTAATAATTTTTCTATAAAAGAAGTACCCTACCAACAAACATTCGAAATTACCTTCATTTCCGTAGCACGAAACGCACCTCAGAACAACAAACTCGACATCACTTAAGCCATATGATGTTCCAAAGAGCTTGTTAGTATGAAAATGGACCTGTATTTCAACAGTTTGATTCACGATCGTGTTGTGAGGCACAATCTTTGAGCCGTCATTGTGAACGAACGGCTGGTCGTACAAAGCTGCGGATGGTCTTAAAAAATTCTACGGAACAAACTCTACCTAAATATGAAATAAAAAACATACCGTTTCATATGAATTTTTCGAGATATGAGATTTTCAAATTTTCAAAATTCGTTTTGAACCCCTTCCCCTTGACCTAGGGTTATGAAAAGTTTCGAGGACCATTGTGGGGTTGGTCGAAACCCATAAAAAAAATTTCGTAATTTTAACTCAACGCTAACTGGGCAAAGTGGCGCGGACGGCGTACGGCGGACGGCGTACGGCGGACGGACGGATTTTGGTTTATTATCTTCGATAATGAACCATTGGAATCGCCCAAAGAAAAAATTTTTTTAACCCCCCCTCAAAATTTGTTGGTTTACGTTTCAAGATACGTAGATTCAGAAAATCGAATAAAAAAAACTCTGCAAATTCTTGACACAACGGTTCATTATCTTCTTTGTACAGATCACCCTTCTGTCTAGATCACTAGGTCTAAATGTCTAGATCCTAAATGTTAGATTAATTATTATTATCAATTATCACTAATTATTAACAATTGTATCAAGTACCTAGTGAAAATTATTATAATTCATTGTTAGGTATTAATAATTTGTATTTATTATTAATAATTATTATTATTAATTATGATTGATTAATACGACATAATTCTGGGGTTTTTAATACTACGTCGGTAATAATTTTTCTATAAAAGAAGTACCTACCAACAAACATTCGAAATTACCTTCATTTCCGTAGCACGAAACGCACCTCAGAACAACAAACTCGACATAACTTAAGCCATATGATGTTCCAAAGAGCTTGTTAGTATGAAAATGGACCTGTATTTCAACAGTTTGATTCACGATCCTGTAGTGAGGCACAATCTTTGAGCCGTCATTGTGAACGAACGGCTGGTCGTACAGAGCTGCGGATGGTCTTAAAAAATTCTATGGAACAAACTCTATCTAAATATGAAATAAAAAACATACCGTTTCATATGAATTTTTCGAGATATGAGATTTTCAAATTTTCAAAATTCGTTTTGAACCCCTTCCCCTTGACCTAGGGTTATGAAAAGTTTCGAGGACCATTGTGGGGTTGGTCGAAACCCATAAAAAAAAATTTCGTAATTTTAACTCAACGCTAACTGGGCAAAGTGGCGCGGACGGCGTACGGCGGACGGACGGATTTTTTTTTATTCGATTTTCTGAATCTACGTATCTTGAAACGTAAACCAAAAAATTTTGAGGGGGGGTTAAAAAAATTTTTTCTTTGGGCGATTCCAATGGTTCATTATCGAAGATAATAAACCAAAATCCGTCCGTCCGCCGTACGCCGTACGCCGTCCGCCGTACGCCGTCCGCGCCACTTTGCCCAGTTAGCGTTGAGTTAAAATTACGAAATTTTTTTTATGGGTTTCGACCAACCCCACAATGGTCCTCGAAACTTTTCATAACCCTAGGTCAAGGGGAAGGGGTTCAAAACGAATTTTGAAATTTTGAAAATTTCATATCTCGGAAAATTTCCATCAAACGGTATGTTTTTTATTTCATATTTAGATAGAGTTTGTTCCGTAGAATTTTTTAAGACCATCCGCAGCTTTGTACGACCAGCCGTTCGTTCACAATGACGGCTCAAAGATTGTGCCTCACAACACGATCGTGACTCAAACTGTTGAAATACAGGTCCATTTTCATACTAACAAGCTCTTTGGAACATCATATGGCTTAAGTGATGTCGAGTTTGTTGTTCTGAGGTGCGTTTCGTGCTACGGAAATGAAGGTAATTTCGAATGTTTGTTGGTAGGTACTTCTTTTATAGAAAAATTATTACCGACGTAGTATTAAAAACCCCAGAATTATATCGTATTAGTTAATCATTATTAATAATAATTATTATTAATAATAAATACGAATGATTAATACCTAACAATAAATTATAATAATTTTCACTAGGTACTTGATAAAATTGTTAATAATGAGTGATAATTGATAATAATAATTAATCTAACATTTAGGATCTAGACATTTAGACCTAGTGATCTAGACAGGAGGGTGATCTGTACAAAGAAGATAATGAACCGTTGTGTCAAGAATTTGCAGAGTTTTCAACTCTGGTAGGCCACCGCAAAAACATTATTCATGTTAAAATCCGCAAATTCTTGACGCAACGGTTTATTATCTTCCTTGTACAGATCACCCTTCTGTCTATACCAGACGGTGTTGCAAATCGGCACCATACCATATTCTCACCGTACACATACCATACCATACGAATTTCTTTCCTATCATACCATAAATCCGTCCGTCCGCCGTACGCCGTCCGCGGCACTTTGCCCAGTTAGCGTTGAGTTAACATTACGAAATTTTTTTTATGGGTTTCGACCAACCCCACAATGGTCCTCGAGACTTTTCATACCCCTAGGTCAAGGGGAAGGGGTTCAAAACGAATTTTGAAATTTTGAAAATTTCATATCTCGAAAGATTTTCATCAAACGGTATGTTTTTTATTTCATATTTAGATAGAGTTTATTCCTTAGAACTTTTTAAGACCATCTACAGCTTTGTACGACCAGCCGTTCGTTCACAATGACGGCTCAAAGATTGTGCCCCACAACACGATCGTAAATCAAACTGTTGAAATACAGGTCCATTTTCATACCAACGTTTTATGCGTTTCGTGCTACGGAAATGAAGGTAATTTCGAATGTTTGTTGGTAGGTACTTCTTTTATAGAAAAATTATTACCGACGTAGTATTAAAAACCCCAGAATTATATCGTAATAATTAATAATTATTATTATTAATAATAAATTCGAATTATTAATAGCTAACAATAAATTATAATAATTTTCACTAGGTACTTGATAAAATTGTTAATAATTAGTGATAATTGATAATAAAAATTAATCTAACATTTAGGATCTAGACATTTAGACCTAGTGATCTAGACAGAAGGGTGATCTGTACAAAGAAGATAATGAACCGTTGTGTCAAGAATTTGCAGAGTTTTTTTTTATTCGATTTTCTGAATCTACGTATCTTGAAACGTAAACCAACAAATTTTGAGGGGGGGTTAAAAAATTTTTTTCTTTGGGCGATTCCAATGGTTCATTATCGAAGATAATAAACCAAAAGGAACGCCAGAGTCGAGGTCCGCACGGAACCAGGTAAAGAAGCCATTGCAATGGATTTTCAGAAAAATCTTCCGATGCCAAACGTGACAACGAATGATGTATACTATCGACGTCAGTTGACTTTCCATTCCTTCAATATTCACGAACTATCATCTGGTGAAGCCTTATTCTACTGTTATGACGAAACAGTTGGAGGAAAAGGAGCCAACGAGGTTGTATCGTTCCTTCACCATTATATTTTCAACGTCTTGAATAAAAGTGTTCGTCACCTGGAGATATTCTGTGATTCTTGCGGAGAACAAAATAAAAACTTCACAGTTTTCCGATTCCTGCATTATGTGGTCAATTTCACCGGGAGACTGGAGTCGGTAAGTGTCAGACGGCATATCGTATTCACGCCGCCTGACTTTCCTCGAACAAGAGATTCTTCCCGCCGCTCGGGAAACCTAACACCGAAAAAGGAAGATGCACATCGACAGTTCCCACCGAAGAAATTGCAGCAGGGTATGGTAGCGGAAAACCGCCAAGTTGCCAAAACACAGTCCGCGCGTGCAACCCCCACCGAAGCTGATGATGACGCCCCAAGATGATTCGGATTGGAGATTGACGATCCCCTCTCCAAGTAATAATCAGAGGAAATTGGCTGATTGGATCCCCGCAAAAGGCGGGGGAAAGAACAAAACCGTCTGGAAACCCAGGAATCAGGGTTGTGTTCCTGAGGCCACTGTGCGTACCATCTTGCACTTGATCTCCGCTGGACGAGCCCATCAGTCCCCCAAGAAATCAGCCGAGGACCAACCGCAGCGGAGGAAGAGGTCAGCACCCCGCTGGCTACTTGAGTTCCGAGGAGACTTGCTGCCCAGGCGCCCAAGGGAGGTAGCTGCTCCCTGCTTCGCACCTGAAACTTCCCAAGTCCGGGGTGGACCGCCCTCGTCAAGAGAGTATAAGGTTAGTCGGTACCCGTCAAATTCGTCACGCGGTAATATCGGGTCGGGAAAAGTGTTATCAGGAGGCCTAGGTAGGACTAGAATACGGGAACAATCAACTAGAAACCCTAAGTTAGCAGATAAGCTAGAAACTTAAGTTCACTAAAATTCATTTGCTTATATCATTGTATTTCAACCCATTCGTCAAATATCCTTACATTTCACCTTCACTGTCCAACTGCACAAATTCTATAAATAAAATACCACTATTGCATAAATAGGAACCGTTTTGGCCTTAAGGCCCCTTTTTCCCCGTTCTTCTAGTCAATCCTGTCCCGTTATTGCCGCCCCCGTTTTGGAGGGTTTTCCAGACGCCGCCCTGGGACAACTCGATCTGGAGGCCGTGGCCCCCAGTGTCTAGTCCCCACTGCAGCAGCAGGGGGAAAAACCTACGAAGCCCACCAGGCTTCACAAAGTGGTGGAGGCGACACGGGCCTCACAGTAAGAATGACGTTCCCGATGAGAGGGCATTCCTATTTGGAGTGTGACAGGGACATGGCGCTCGTCAATCAAAAGGTACCCGCAGAACTACCCCAGGATTGGATGGAAGAGATCGCAACATGCCGAACAAATAAGCCTTTCACGGTCGTTGCAGTTGACCAAGCTCTCATCCGCAATTGGGCAGGATTTCTGGACCCTCGCTACTTAAAAAAATTACTTTGCAAGTCACGCCCTATACGTGAAATCCTTTTTAGGAACATGCACTCGCGCTCAGTCCAGCCTCGCGACACGTTCGATGGCGAGATGGTGTTCACCACGATTGCTCCTCAGCTGAAGCGACGACGAAATTCGGAAATTCATCCTGATGGGCACTTCTTCCTGCCTCCACGTCTCTACCAGGCCAGACGTAAGATCACAAGGGAAAAATATAAGGATCTTCTGCATCTTCGGCAGTTTTGCACGACCCTAAAAGCTCGGAGATATTACTCTCACCTCCGTCACGAAAATGCCAAGAAAGGTTCCAAGAAAGGCGCCTAGCTCAGTACCTACCTATGGACTTTTCCCCTGTTTTCCTGTAACTTTCCTCGTTCTTCCGCTGTTAATTAAGAAAATCTTATTTTCCATTCTACAATAAATTCGTTATATAATCTCAAAATTTTTCATTTCATCTCCTGTTCATTTAATTTGGTTGAGAACAAGTTGGATTGAATTTCCAAATTGAAAGGATGAGTTTTAGGATTAATACAATTAGGACGGTGAAATGCCAAATATTACATTTCAATTATCAGGAAACTGAAAAACTGGACTTTCCCCGTTTTTCCCCTGTGGTCTTCATTATATTATAATATTCATTATAATTTTGAGATTATATAACGAATTTATTGTAGAATGGAAAATAAGATTTTCTTAATTAACAGCGGAACAGATGATGAAGAAACGTGGTTGAACCTTGATAATATATTATATTATCAAGGTTCAACCACGTTTCTTCATCATCAAAGTACTAAAGTTTGAGAACGAAATAAGATATCGCAATAATTGGAATTATTCCGATTTCACGATCGTATTCAGCGTGTAAAAACCTTTAAAATGAGGTGTCATTAGTCAGACTTTCATTTTTCGAGTGACCCCCCCCCCCCCCCCCCAACCACAAACCCCTCTCAGCTTTTCCATATTTCAAATGCAAGTTAAAATAAATCAAATTTTCGAAATTGTCACAAATCTCACTCAGAGTGTTAACAACCTGAATGAGCGTGTTGGCAAAATTGAACGCAAGGGCTCGAAAAAATCATCATGAAAAGTGTCAAAATACTTTGCTGGAATGCCAATGGCCTCGCGTCACGGAAAAATGAGCTTCAGTTGGCACTAGACTACAATCATGTTGATATCTGTCTCATATCTGAGTCGCACTTCACCAAAGAATCTTTCTGCAGACTCAAGGGGTACAAATGCTACCATGCCATTCATCCGAGCAACAATGCCCGTGGTGGAAGTGCAGTGATCATCAAAGAAAACCTGGCCCATCAGGAGTATATCAAAATTGAAAATGAAGCAGTCCAGATGTGTGCTCTTGAGATAAAAACTAATTCATTTCTGATTACTGTCGCAAGCATATACTGTCCACCTAAGTACAAAACTAAATATGAAGAATACAAGAACATCTTGGCCCAACTTGGAAATCGTTTCATTCTCGGAGGCGACTTCAATGCAAAAAACACTGACTGGGGATCGAGATTAACCACCGAAAAGGGACGCAGACTCCATCAAGCAATTATTGATGACAACTGTGAGGCACATTCTACTGGGAAACCAACCTACTGGCCCACTGACCCAAACAAAACTCCAGACCTGATCGACTTCTTCGTTGTAAAGAATATCTCAGCAAACTACCTTCTTGTAGAGGAAAACCATGACTTGAGTTCAGATCATTCCCCAATTGCTCTGACGCTTAGAGATCGAATCATACAGAAGCCACACAAACCGTACTTGGTCAATCATAAGACAAATTGGGAACGTTTCAAACAAGACATTTGCAGGTATATTGATTTGAGCAAGCCTATACACACGCCAGATGATGTGGAAAGTGAGCTCGAACATCTCGTTTGCAGCATTCAGATAGTTGCATGGGACAAAAATCCTGCAATCTCAAGAAGGCTCAAAGGTATCAATTATCCACGAGAAATAGTCTCTGCAATCAAGAAAAAACGAAAGGCCAGAAAACGATGGCAAGCTACCAGAGCACCACATCACAAGTCTGAATGGTACAAAACACAAAGTGAACTGAAGTCGCTGATGGAGGAGATTGTGGATAGCCACCAATCAACGGCAAATTTCAACCCCATAGTACAGCTGATACTTTTCTTTTTAACATCTGTTTTGTCGATGTTAATAATTCTTATTCTTTTCGGTTTATAAAATAATACATGCGATTGACTATTTCTATTCTCGTACTTCATTTAAATTTACACGAACACACACACCGGTACAGTGGTGACCCCGAATAAAATCTCCGGTGAGTAGTGTCCGTACCATGCCGCCCAAAACCCTGCGCAACGTCCACGACGACGACCCTCAGTTGCAGCCCGGCGACAATACAGGTGAGCCGCAAGTAGCCAGGATTTCCATTAAAATTCCGCCCTTATGGCGTCGGAACGTAAAAATTTGGCGATTGCAAGTCGATGCTCAGTTCGCGAATTCCCCAATAACGTCAGAGCTGACAAAGTACAATTACGTACTAGCCTCCCTTGACAGCGACGTCGCAGAAATGATTTCGGATTTCTTACTGAAACCAGTCACGACTACACCTTATACAGATCTTATACTGATTAATACTGCTGACTCTAGACACGTTTTTGAGCAGCTGAAACTCGAGCTTGCAAATGCTACGTTACTTGCTCATCCATCTTGTGATCTTCCTATGGTCTTAATGGTTGATGCATCAGACTTTGCTGTGGGCGCGTCATTACAACAACTTCGTGGCAGTACCTTTGAGCCGCTCGGATTTTTCTCAAAAAAAATGTCTCCGGCTCAACAAACGTACAGCACATACGATCGTGAACTTCTGGCAGCATACCTTGGGGTAAAATATTTTCGTTTCATGCTTGAAGGACGACAATTCTCAATATATACGGACCACAAACCTCTCATATATGCATTTGAACAGCGTCCAGAGAAAGCCTCACCTCGTCAACTCCGTCACTTGGACTTTATTGGGCAATTCACCACCGATTTTCGATACGTTCCTGGTTCCTCAAACATTCCTGCTGATACCTGTTCTCGTATTGCAGCCATTGACCTCTCCCCATCTGTCTTACTTCAAGACGTAGCTGCAGCTCAAGCTGCATGCAGCCAACTTCAGCACCTGAAACATTCAGCTGCTTCCAAGCTCAACATTCAGGACATGACTTTGGATAATGGTCTGGTACTCTCATGCGACACTTCTACAGGTTCTGTGCGACCATTCATCCCAGAACAATTCCGACGAAGAATTTTTGACTCCCTTCACTCGTTAGCACACCCTGGAATTTCCGCTTCAGTCAATTTAGTTCAGACTCGTTATTGCTGGCCTTCTCTCAAGAGAGATGTTACTTTATGGTCAAAAACCTGCATACCTTGTCAACGAGCTAAGACCTGGCGCCACACTTCTAGTGCAATTGGCACGTATCAACCAGCTGAGACGAGATTTGCACACATCAACGTGGACATTGTTGGACCCCTACCAATTTCTCGAGGTTCACGGTACTTGTTAACCATAGTGGACCGTTTCTCCAGATGGCCAGAGGCAACGCCACTCAACGATATAACGGCTGAAACTGTTGCTTCCGCTCTCCTCTCCACATGGATCTCCCGGTTCGGTGTCCCTCGTCGCATCACCACCGATAGAGGCAAACAATTCGACTGCCAACTTTTCCGAAGTCTCTCATCCATGCTAGGTGCTGATCACCTACTAACAACGGCCTACCATCCCAGCGCCAACGGTGCTGTGGAAAGGTGGCACCGCAGTTTGAAATCAGCACTGAAGGCCCAACTGTCTGAAGACTGGGTTGCAACCCTGCCCACAGTTCTACTTGGGTTGCGTTCGTACCTCATACCAGGATTGGGAGTAACTCCTGCAGAGATACTCTACGGAGAACCCGTCCGCCTCCCTCTAGATTTTTTCGAAAGTCCTGTACGCTCCTCTGACGCCCCAACTCTGGTTGCTAACTTGAGAGACCATTTGAGAAGCCTACAGCCAGTGCCATTTCACCATCACACTACCAGGACAATCTACGTGCACCCAGAGCTGCTCACCTCCTCTCACGTGTTTGTTCGACAGGACGCCGTCAGACGTCCTCTGCAACCAACATATGATGGCCCATACCTGGTCACCTCGCGCACAGACAAGGTCTATAAAATACGAACCCCCCGTGGCGAGCAGAGTATCTGCATTGACAGACTGAAGCCAGCCTTCCTTCTTGACCACACTCCAGATTCGGATGCTGCTCCTCTATTGCCTCCTGTGCCCGCCAATCTATCACAGGACTCCTACATCCCTCCTACCACACCACCCGATCCAGTTCAACGTGCACACCCTGCTCCGACACCAGCTCCAACAATAACAACGCGTAGCGGTCGGCGGGTGCGATCCCCTACACGGTATCGTTGACACTGGGAGGGGAGTGCTGTGGATAGCCACCAATCAACGGCAAATTTCAACCCCATAGTACAGCTGATACTTTTCTTTTTAACATCTGTTTTGTCGATGTTAATAATTCTTATTCTTTTCGGTTTATAAAATAATACATGCGATTGACTATTTCTATTCTCGTACTTCATTTAAATTTACACGAACACACACACCGGTACAAGATCAATGAAGAAACTCATGAACACTTCATCACAGAGCTAACGAGTCATCGTGATACCGATTACTCACTTTGGAAGGCTACACAATATCTCAAGAGGCCTGTTACTCATGCTGCACCTATTGCGAGTGGAAACGAGAAATGGGCAAGGAGCAACCAAGACAAAGCCAATACTTTTGCAGACCATCTTGCGAATATATTCACTCCGAATCTCGCAATGGCGGATGAACCGCCGCTAGAGGAAACACCTCCACTTGATCAGGACATTGATATCCCATTAGTTACCATCAAAGAGATAAAACAGGTGATCAGCAAGGATATCAACCCAAAAAAGGCACCAGGCTATGACCTTATCACTGGACAAATCCTCCAGCACCTACCGCGTAAAGCTATCGCAAAAATAGTCATGATCATCAATGCGGTAATCAAACTTCGAAGCGTCCCTCAGCTGTGGAAGATAGCAGAAGTCATTATGATTCCCAAACCAGGCAAGCCACCAGGGCAACCAAGTTCATACAGACCAATTTCACTTCCACCAGTGTTATCTAAACTGTTCGAAAAATTGATACACAGAAGACTAATACCAATTATTGAAGAACGAAAGCTGATTCCACGACATCAGTTTGGATTTAGGCAGAAACACTCAACAATCGACCAAGTCTATCGGATAACACACATCATCGAAGAAGCATTTGAGAAAAATAGAGTATGTTCTGCCATTTTCCTTGACGTCACTCAGGCGTTTGACAAGGTCTGGCATGAAGGACTCAACTACAAGCTGCGTAAGGCCCTGCCAATAAAGTATGCTGAGTTGCTTCAATCGTACCTCACTAATCGTTACTTCAGGATAAAGCAAGATGATGCATTTTCAGAACCAAAACCGATATGTGCAGGAGTCCCGCAAGGGAGTGTACTTGGCCCACTCCTGTACGTCCTGTATACCAGCGATCTCCCAGAAATTGAAATGAACACCACAGCCACTTTCGCAGACGATACAGCGATATTGGCAGTTGGAGACAGCAACATTGAGTCAATGACCAAGTTAAAGCGGTCAATATCTAGCATACAACAATGGACAGCGAAATGGAGAATCAAAATGAATGAAACTAAGTCGGTACATGTCGATTTCACTAATAAAAGGATCGACTATATACCGGCTTATCTCAATGGCAAAGTGATTCCTCATGCCAATGAAGCCAAATACCTCGGTATGACGCTTGATGCCAGGCTTCGGTGGAAAGCCCACGTCAAGAAAAAGAAGGAGGAACTTCTTCTCAAATTCAGACAAATGTACTGGCTAATGGGGAGGCGGTCAAAACTGTCAATCCAGAACAAGCTTACGCTGTATAACCAAGTCCTTAAACCAGTCTGGACTTACCGAGCTCAGCTGTGGGGCTGCACGTCTCATTCAAACCGGGAAATAATCCAAAGATTCCAGAACAATGTGCTAAGAAATGTTGTCAATGCACCATGGTACTTTCGAAATGAACGACTCCACCATGAACTTCAAATCGAAACCATAAACGAAGCCATCAAGCGGCAAGCCTTACGTCATTTTCAACGGCTAAGGTCTCACGTCAACGAGGAAGCTGTCCGACTCCTTGACACGAGTGATATCACCAGACGATTGAAGCGTACCAAACCGCTCGAGCTTGCTCACGGGTGAAGCAGTATAGTGAATGCAATATCATCATAAAAATGAACAAAACTCAGTGATGTATCTAAGCTTTGAATAGTATGTGCCCTAGTTTCAAAATAATATTGTTAATAAGTTATTACTTGGAGCAATAAAATCTTTCAAAAAAAAAAAAAAAATTTTCAACTGTAAACACGACGGTGAAGCCAGAATTGCGTTATCGCATTCCGTCATCAGATTAGAGCAGAATAACCATGAAGATCATAATATGAGTATTAGGTACTAGATATAATAGTATTACTAGATATTAATCTAGTAACTAGGTATATTACTAGATAATATCTAGTAACAACCACGTTTCATCATCTTCAAAGTCCTCCAGTTTGAAAACGGGATGAATGATTGCAATTTTGAAGTCACCATCGTGTTTAGCATACAAAAACCTTGTCACTTGTCAAAATGTTCCATTTTGAGAATTTATGAGGAATTCCCCCCCCCCCCTAAAACTGCCCAAAACACCCCCTTAGAGTGGTCCGATTCTACCCATCCACGAACTAAGCCTGTCGATTGCTAAGACTAATGTTTTGTGCAAATTTGAACTTTTTATCTCAATCTTATCGAGAGTTATAGTCTGGAATAATATTTTTGGATTCAGGATGGTCTGAAACGGATTTTGGTATAAAAAGTTTTTGAAAATTCGAGTTTTAAACATTTTGGACCGAGAACAAGCTGCATTTTCTTCGAAAATTCGCTGAAAGTATATCATAATATACGATTATATCTCGTATTATATCATATAATATAATTTTCGACGCTGAAAGGTCACAAATGAATCGCGAGAAAAATGGAAAATCTAGGGTGTTCAGTATGGTCGTGTATTCCACATATTGTTAAATACGCAGAATTAAATTGAGGATGTAATAAAAAGGTTGCAGACTGAGGAGGTTGCGTGATTTTATAAGCCTAAAAAAAAAAACTGTTATATCGCTCCTTTGCTGCAGTAGTGTAATAATATTACACTAATAATATTATATCCAAATTTCATGCTTCGGGGTAATCGAAAAAAAAAAAAAACCATTTCAACTTTGAAATATTCCGCTACGAATTTCACGAAGCAAGGTTTTAAAGCTCTAATTTCCTAGCCTAACATCTGGCTTCGTAAAATTCGTTGAAATGGTTTATTTTTTCTAGATTACCCCGAAGCATCTAATTTGGAGATATTACAGTATTGCAGCAAAGGAGCGATGTCATGTTACAGTTCCACAGAGGAAAACAGGCAGCGTAACTTGATATAAATATCAAGTAAATTTACATTTCTTTTAGCATAGTTGGTGCACAGGATGTAATAAATTATGATCCGCGGAGTTACCTGTTACTTGTTAGAATGGAAAATTTTGTCAGATTCATCAAGAGCGTCATTTTTCTGGACTCTTCTTTAGTACCTATTCGTCGCGTGACTCACGAGGTGCAGTTTGGTGCACTGAGGCATTAGACGGAGTCAGATCGAACAAAGGAATATCTCGTCTGAGGCGGGTGGAAAGTGCAACAGGTACACAAATCTGTATGCTCAGGAGACCCTCCCACTATTTATATTCGATGACCGAAGCCAGCGACTCATCGAGAATACCTACCTATTCCGAGGGAACCTTATCTACCTACCGAGAATACTTGCCCGCCGAGGGAGACCTACCTGCCGCGGCCACATGGAATACCTAATACGCTCGTGGGAAATACCTCACCGGGAATCAGCTGAGGGGTACTCTGGAGGTCCAACGTGCTCCTTGTTGTATCCATCGTTCATACGAACCATCATCTCCCGACAGTGGTAATATGTATGTTCCAGATAAATCCTGATGAATATACGCCCTAATTAAATTAAAATAGTTAAAAAAAGCTCAATAGGTACTATCTTCAACCTACGAGAGGTGTAAGAAATATACCCATGAATCAACGCATTCTCTTTCAAATTTTGGATGAGCTAGAGACATGAAATATTAAACATGAATCAAGGATAGATGACAAGGTCATATTCACTCGGTTACTTGTCCGTAAAATTATTTAAACTATACCTACCTATTTCTTTAAATAAATTAAATTTGGATGATGAGCTAGAGCAAGGTGTCCGTGGCGAACTTCAAGAAAAATTAATACATTCCTACAAAAATGAACGCAGAGTGAATGACCCTCGACCCACGTTTTAAAGTTCAAGACTCGAGCTGATCATCCAAATTTGATTTGTTTAAAAAAAAATAGGTAGGTATGTATTGTTTAAACAATTTTACAGACAAGAAACCAAGTGAATATTGTCTTGTGACCCATGATTAAAATTTCAAGACTCTAGCTGATCATCCATATTTAATTTGTTTAAGCAAATAGCTATTGTTTAAACCATTTTACTGACAAGAAGCCGAGTGAATATTGCCTTTCCATCCATCTTTGTTTGAAATTTCAACTCTCTAGCTCATATTTTGTCCAAAGTTGTCTGTGTATTTTGTGAAAAACCTTTTTTTTCCCTTCTTCACATAATAGGTATGTGTCCACAAAGAGAAGTGTGACAAAAAAAAAATCTGAACTTTCGCACGAAGGGAGCCTATGTAAAAAAAACTCTGCAAATTCTCGACACAACGGTTTATTATTATTATGTACAATCGATAGCAATTAAAATAAATACGTAAACAAAAACATGAAAATACGTACGTACGAAAAGCAATAAGAAAATTAATTCAACATTTAAATTACCTATATTATATTTATTTTAATTGCTATCGATTGTACATCGATCCATTTCGGAATTGAGTATACCGAGTGATATAATAATAACTCCCCCCCAATTCACATAATTTTATCAGAAGGTCTAAAGAACCTTTTGGTTTATTATCTTCGATAATGAACCATTGGAATCGCCCAAAGAAAAAAAAATTTTAACCCCCCCTCAAAATATGTTAGTTTACGTTTCAAGATACGTAGATTCAGAAAATCGAATAAAAAAACTCTGCAAATTCTTGACACAACGGTTCATTATCTTCTTTGTACAGATCACCCTTCTGTCTAGATCACTAGGTCTAAATGTCCAGATCCTAAATGTTAGATTAATTATTATTATCAATTATCACTAATTATTAACAATTTTATCAAGTACCTAGTGAAAATTATTATAATTTATTGTTAGGTATTAATAATTTGTATTTATTATTAATAATAATTATTATTAATTATGATTAATTAATACGATATAATACTGGAGTTTTTAATACTACGTCGGTAATAATTTTTCTGTAAAAGAAGTACCTACTAACAAACATTCGAAATTACCTTCATTTCCGTAGCACGAAACGCACCTCAGAACAACAAACTCGACATCACTTAAGCCATATGATGTTCCAAAGATCTTGTTAGTATGAAAATGAACCTGTATTTCAACAGTTTGATTCACGATCGGGTTGTGAGGCACAATCTTTGAGCCGTCATTGTGAACGAACGGCTGGTCGTACAAAGCTGCGGATGGTCTTAAAAAATTCTACGGAACAAACTCTATCGAAATATGAAATAAAAACATACCGTTCTATATGAATTTTTCAAGATATGAAATTTTCAAAATTTCAAAATTCGTTTTGAACCCCTTCCCCTTGACCTAGGGTTATGAAAAGTTTCGAGGACCATTGTGGGGTTGGTCGAAACCCATAAAAAAAATTTCGTAATTTTAACTCAACGCTAACTGGGCAAAGTGGCGCGGACGGCGGACGGCGTACGGCGGACGGACGGATTTTTTTTTATTCGATTTTCTGAATCTACGTATCTTGAAACGTAAACCAACAAATTTTGAGGGGGGGTTAAAAAAATTTTTCCTTGGGCGATTCCAATGGTTCATTATCGAAGATAATAAACCAAAAAACTCTGCAAATTCTTGACGCAACGGTTTATTATCTTCCTTGTGCAGATCACCCTTCTGTCTATACCAGACTGTATTGCAAATCGGCACCATACCATATTCTCACCGTACTCATACCATACCATACGAATTTCTTTCCTATCATACCATACTGTATTATACCAAATCATACATACAATAATATACCATACCATACTCATACCATGTCATACAAACCGAGTGAATAATGAAATGTCATCCATTTCAGACCTATATTTAAAATTTCAAGTATCTAGCTCATCATCAACATTTAATTTGTTTAAACAAATAGGTATTATTTAAACAATTTTACAGACAAGAAACCGAGTGAATATTGCATTGTGATCCAGTTCTGACCTATTTTTAAAATTTCAAGTCAATAGCTCATCATCAAAATTTAATTTGTATTATTACAAAAAGGTATTATTTAAACAATTTTACAGATGAGAAACCGAGTAAATATTGCAATGTGGTCTATCCCCGACTCACGGTTAAAATTTCTAGACTGTAGTTTACCGGGAAGATGAAAAAAGATAGTTTTATTCTGGGCGTCTGGTGGTTGGGTCACATAACGGCCGTTTTCGGCGCGAATGTTTAGTGTTTTTCCTAAACCTTTGCGCGCTCACTGTGAACGAACAGCTGGTCGCACAAAAATCCAATTGGTCTTAAAAGATTCGTAATTTTTCAGGTCATTCAAAAGTGAACTAAACATTACACGGTTCAGTTAAATATTTGGAGATATGACATTGTCGAAATGTTAAATTTCGTTTTGAACCCCTTCCCCTTGACCTAGGGTTATGAAAAGTTTCGAGGATCATTGTGGGGCTGGTCCAAACCCAGAAACCAAATTTCGTAATTTTAGCTCAACGCTAACTGGGCAAAACGGCGTGGACGGCGGACGGCGTACGGCGGACGGACGGATTTTGGTTTATTATCTTCGATAATGAACCATTGGAATCGCCCAAAGAAAAAATTTTTTAACCCCCCCTCAAAATTTGTTGGTTTACTTTTCAAGACACGTATATTCAGAAAATCGAATAAAAAAAAGTCCGTCCGTCCGCCGTACGCCGTACGCCGTACACCGTACGCCGTACGCCGTACGCCGTACGCCGTCCCCCGTACGCCGTCCGCCGTCCACGCCGTTTTGCCCAGTTAGCGTTGAGCTAAAATTACGAAATTGGGTTTCTGGGTTTGGACCAGCCCTGTATTTCAACAGTTTGACTCACGATCGTGTTGTGAGGCACAATCTTTGAGCCGTCATTGTGAACGAACGGCTGGTCGTACAGAGCTGCGGATGGTCTTAAAAAATTCTACGGAACAAACTCTATCTAAATATGAAATAAAAAACATACCGTTACATATGAATTTTTCGAGATATGAAATTTTCAAAATTTCAAAATTCGTTTTGAACCCCTTCCCCTTGACCTAGGGTTATGAAATGTTTCGAGGACCATTGTGGGGTTGGCCGAAACCCATAAAAAAAATTTCGTAATTTTAACTCAATGCTAACTGGGCAAAGTGGCGCGGACGGCGGACGGCGTACGGCGTACGGCGGACGGACGGATTTTGGTTTATTATCTTCGATAATGAACCATTGGAATCGCCCAAAGAAAAAAAATTTTTAACCTTCCCTCAAAATTTGTTGGTTTACGTTTCAAGATACGTAGATTCAGAAAATCGAATAAAAAAAAATCCGTCCGTCCGCCGTACGCCGTCCGCCGTACGCCGTCCGCCGTACGCCGTCCGCCGTACGCCGTCCGCCGTCCGCTTTCCGCCGTCCGAGGCACTTTGCCCAGTTAGCGTTGAGTTAAAATTACGAAATTTGGTTTCTGGGTTTGGACCAGCCCCACAATGATCCACGAAACTTTTCATAACCCTAGGTCAAGGAGAAGGGGTTCAAAACGAATTTTGAAATTTTGAAAATTCCATATCTCGAAAAATTCCCATCAAACGGTATGTTTTTTATTTCATATTCAGATAGAGTTTGTTCCGTAGAATTTTTTAAGACCATCCGCAGCTTTGTACGACCAGCCGTTCGTTCACAATGACGGCTCAAAGATTGTGCCTCACAACCCGATCGTGAATCAAACTGTTGAAATACAGGTCCATTTTCATACTAACAAGCTCTTTGGAACATCATATGGCTTAAGTTATGTCGAGTTGTTGTTCTGAGGGGCTTTTCGTGCTACGGAAATGAAGGTAATTTCGAATGTTTGTTGGTAGGTACTTCTTTTATAGAAAAATTATTACCGACGTAGTATTAAAACCCCAGAATTATATCGTATTAATTAATCATAATTAATAATAATTATTATTAATAGTAAATACGAATGATCAATACCTAACAATAAATTATAATAATTTTCAGTAGGTACTTGATAAAATTGTTAATAATTAGTGATAATTGACAATAATAATTAATCTAACATTTAGGATCTTGACATTTAGACCTAGTGATCTAGACAGAAGGGTGATCTGCACAAGTGTGTCTAGATCACTAGGTCTAAATGTCTAGATCCTAAATGTTAGATTAATTATTATTATCAATTTTATCAAGTACCTAGTGAAAATTATTATAATTTATTGTTAGGTATTAATATTTCGTATTTATTATTAATAATAATTATTATTAATTATGATTAATTAATACGATATAATTCTGGGGTTTTTAATACTACGTCGGTAATAATTTTTTTTATAAAAGAAGTACCTACCAACAAACATTCGAAATTACCTTCATTTCCGTAGCACGAAACGCACCTCAGAACAATAAACTCGACATCACTTAAGCCATATGATGTTCCAAAGAGCTTGTTAGTATGAAAATGGACCTGTATTTCAACAGTTTGATTCACGATCGTGTTGTGAGGCACAATCTTTGAGCCGTCATTGTAAACGAACGGCTGGTCGTACAAAGCTGCGGATGGTCTTAAAAAATTCTACAGAACAAACTCTATCTAAATATGAAATAAAAACTCTGCAAAATTCTTGACACAACGGTTTATTATCTTCCTTGTGCAGATCACCCTTCTGTCTAGATCACTAGGTCTAAATGTCAAGATCCTAAATGTTAGATTAATTATTATTGTCAATTATCACTAATTATTAACAATTTTATCAAGTACCTACTGAAAATTATTATAATTTATTGTTAGGTATTGATCATTCGTATTTATTATTAATAATAATTATTATTAATTATGATTAATTAATACGATATAATTCTGGGGTTTTTAATACTACGTCGGTAATAATTTTTCTATAAAAGAAGTACCTACCAACAAACATTCGAAATTACCTTCATTTCCGTAGCACGAAACGCACCTCAGAACAACAAACTCGACATAACTTAAGCCATATGATGTTCCAAAAGAGCTTGTTAGTATGAAAATGGACCTGTATTTCAACAGTTTGATTCACGATCGGGTTGTGAGGCACAATCTTTGAGCCGTCATTGTGAACGAACGGCCTGGTCGTACAAAGCTGCGGATGGTCTTAAAAATTCTACGGAACAAACTCTATCTGAATATGAAATAAAAAACATACCGTTTGATGGGAATTTTTCGAGATATGGAATTTTCAAAATTTCAAAATTCGTTTTGAACCCCTTCCCCTTGACCTAGGGTTATGAAAAGTTTCGTGGATCATTGTGGGGCTGGTCCAAACCCAGAAACCAAATTTCGTAATTTTAACTCAACGCTAACTGGGCAAAGTGGCGCGGACGGCGGACGGCGTACGGCGGACGGACGGATTGTTTTGGTTTATTATCTTCGATAATGGACCATTGGAATCGCCCAAAGAAAAAATTTTTTTAACCCCCCCTCAAAATTTGTTGGTTTACGTTTTCAAGATACGTAGATTCAGAAAATCGAATAAAAAAAAAAATCCGTCCGTCCGCCGTACGCCGTACGCCGTCCGCCGTCCGCGCCACTTTGCCCAGTTAGCGTTGAGTTAAAATTACGAAATTTGGTTTCTGGGTTTGGACCAGCCCCACAATGATCCTCGAAACTTTTCATAACCCTAGGTTCAAGGGGAAGGGGTTCAAAACGAATTTTGAAAATTTGAAAAATCTCATATCTCGAAAAATTCATATATAACGGTATGTTTTTTTATTTCATATTTAGATAGAGTTTGTTCCGTAGAATTTTTTAAGACCATCCGCAGCTTTGTACGACCAGCCGTTCGTTCACAACGACGGCTCAAAGATTGTGCCTCACAACACGATCGTGACTCAAACTGTTGAAATACAGGTCCATTTTCATACTAACAAGCTCTTTGTAACATCATATGGCTTAAGTGATGTCGAGTTT
Organism: Stenodema calcarata; assembly: GCA_963920205.1. Taxonomy (NCBI): domain Eukaryota; kingdom Metazoa; phylum Arthropoda; class Insecta; order Hemiptera; family Miridae; genus Stenodema; species Stenodema calcarata. The sequence continues at coordinate 1,218 of CAWUBA010000072.1, read as the reverse complement.
GTTGTTCTGAGGTGCGTTTCGTGCTACGGAAATGAAGGTAATTTCGAATGTTTGTTGGTAGGTACCTACTTCTTTTATAGAAAAATAATTTTTATTACCGACGTAGTATTAAAAACCCCAGAATTTTATCGTATTAATTAATCATATTATAATTAATAATATTATTATATTAATAAATACGAATTATTAATACCTAACGATAAATTATAATAATTTTCACTAGGTACTTGATAAAATTGTTAATATAGTGATAATTTATTATAATAATTAATCTAACATTTAGGATCTAGACATTTAGACCTAGTGATCTAGACAGAAGGGTGATCTGTACAAAGAAGATAATGAACCGTTGTGTCAAGAATTTGCAGAGTTTTTATTCGATTTTCTGAATCTACGTATCTTGAAACGTAAACCAACAAATTTTGAGGGGGGTTAAAAAAAATTTTTCTTTGGGCGATTCCAATGGTTCATTATCGAAGATAATTCCATGGTTCATTATCGAAATCAAACTGTTGAAATACAGGTCCATTTTCATACTAACAAGCTCTTTGGAACATCATATGGGTTAAGTGATGTCGAGTTTGTTGTTCTGAGGTGCGTTTCGTGCTACGGAAATGAAGGTAATTTCGAATGTTTGTTGGTAGGCAATTCTTTTATAGAAACTTTATTACCGACGTAGTATTAAAAACTATTATAGGATTTATTTCTCGGAGCCCGCGCGCGGCCGGGGCTTATCGTTCGCTTGCTATTCCAAGGCTGATTCCCGTCATGCCCTTCAGTCTCTATGCAACGAATGGGAATGTTGCCAATAGTATTTCTATACGCATAAGTGCATATTTCCTAGTGTAATACCTGATTCACCAAGTAAATAATCAACAAATAACTACACTATTTTTAATTAACCATCGTTGAATATGGATTTATAAAACTCTGCAAATTCTTGACACAACGGTTCATTATCTTCTTTGTACAGATCACCCTTCTGTCTAGATCACTAGGTCTAAATGTCTAGATCCTAAATGTTAGATTAATTATTATTATCAATTTTATCAAGTAGGTACCTAGTGAAAATTATTATAATTTATTGTTAGGTATTAATAATTATCGTATTTATTATTAATAATAATAATTATTAATTATGATTAATTAATACGATATAATTCTGGGGTTTTTAATACTACATCGGTAATAATTTTTCTATAAAAAGACGTACCTACC
>CAWUBA010000071.1:0-24905 GCA_963920205.1 Stenodema calcarata | reverse complement strand
ATCAGAACAGGCTGCTACTTAATTTTCAGGTATGTGTGAAAAGTGAGAACGATCAAATTCATAACTCGTGAACGGAGGGTCGTACAAACGTGCGGCTTCACTGATGTTCTCAGAATTTCGAGCAGAAAAATCTCGGTTTTTATGGGAGCTATCCTTGCTCTCAACGCAAGCATACGCCCTCTCAGAAGCGTCAGCAAACCCTACCAACCACTGAGTTTGATGTACAGAACTAATGTGACGTGGGATGCACAATTTAGCCAGTTCCTCCATAGAGCTAGATAGGTTGGTCCAATCATGAACTAAGGATGGGGGGAGGGGATCGTCCCAATCGTACTTAGCATGACATACTTCACGCTGTATGGATCTAGCAAAGACTGATAGGGGCATGACCCATCCAGTAGGGTCATAGATTCTACCCACCTGACTTGCCAGCCCACCTTTTTTAGTGGTGGGTACATCCTCCTCAATTCCCAGATCTACAGCCTCAGTAACAGGCAGCCTATGCTCAAGCAGGATGCCATTTAGCAGACGTTGATCATTTACTCAGATATGCCCATTTACTCAACTCTATTGGGCGGTGGCTAGCAGATCTATCAGTTCATCTCTAGCTTGGACCGCCTCCAACGGAGTATCACCCCCTCCATGCGCCTCGTCAACGTACGTTCTGTTGAGCAGAATCTCTGCACCTAGGGAGTATGTGTCCCTGTTTGACTGAGCTAAGTGCTGAATCACTCGATTTGCTAAGAATTGGGGCAGAAGCAGTACCATAGCTAACAGTGGACAGTCCCTAACGTACTGATCTCAACTATCTCTCCACACTATTCAGAGCATATCATGATCTTCAGTGGGATGAAGGAGCTGTCTAAACATTTTACTGATATCAGCAATGAATACGAACTAAACTGATTGGAATTGACAAATAATTATGTTACACCCTACTCCTGATGGTGTACACATAGCCCAGTCTGGCCCCGTGCTCTCGGTGGCTCTAGCGGAGGAGGGGTGGTCCTAGGGTGATTACTAAATTATTATTTAGTAGGTTGTTTATTGGGCGCCAGTCCGTTTGAAGGGTACCTATAGCATTGCCTGAGAAAAAGCGGACAAACTCTCAAGCGGGTTTAGTTTACTATTAAAATGTTCCTGAGCTGGGAGGAAAGAGTATGATAAAACCAAAATGAATAAATAAAACCGAATTTTTGTCTCAATTTAATGTGATTTAATTTTTGCCGATAAATCAAATAATATGTTGCAGTTCCTGACTCAAACGCAATCAGGTTCAAAATGAATCAAATAGTTTAAATCACACCAGTCAAATCATTCATTATATTCAAATTGATCGTTATTGTTATAAATAAAATTATTCTTCTTCTTATTGTTGTCGTGGATTCGATGCTGATGAGGTGAGGTGTAATGATGATCGACGTTTGATTCGTGGAATTGATTCGGGGAATTGATTCGGGCTCTTACAAAATGTTTGAAAACAAATACTGTATCCTACCTACGGTGATCACCGCAAATTTCGCCCTATTCTAAACTTAACCTATACTTAATTAACTTAAATTACGTGGCAAAATTTGGGAGTGATGACGGTCGGCAGATGTTCAAGTAGAGGCATGCAGATGCCCGGACAGAAGAAAAACCCCAACGGTGTGGGGTTTGTAAAGCTTGGTTTTGGTCTGGATGCAAATCCCAATATTCTGATGGGGTTGCAAAGCATCAAAGAAATAGGTTGCTGATTAATTCTCTCCTCAATTAGTTCTACAGAACTGTACACGGGTATAAATCCTGATATTTCAGTGACCACTGTGACGAAATTCAGAACCACATGTTCTTTATCGAATAAAAATTATATCCTGCTATGGCAGTAGGTACGGGTTACGTTGAACCTTCGACAAAGAACTGAAGCCAGAGACTTCCACGTCACGACAATTTATTCCTAATCGTAGGAGCCCGAATCAAATGAGAGAAAAAAAAAATGTAAATAGTTTGCGGGGAGGGGTCACAGGTTGTCAGAGTCGAATCTTCCGGCTGAAGCTCGCGCGACCCGGTGCAAAACAAAACAGAGGCCGGGATTGATTACGTAGGTAACAATGTCACAGATGTCAGGTTGCAACTTGAATCCTACCAATAGAATTTCGTTCAAAGATCTGCCATTGGACGTGCGCTGAGATGCATTGAACACTACCCAAATCGTTTTGGGAGGATCATTGGGCCTATGTACCACATGATGGGGTACGTAATAATGAGCTAGATTAGCAGTTGGTGGGAGCACTTGATACATATGACCAAGATCTATAATATAGATCTATAATATATTATATTCCTGAATGAACGAACAGTATGCTGTGGCTAACACTGGGTTGTTCCTGAACTTGGACTCCAATCTGCAGCGCCATGTTCCTAGAACTACCCAATGACGATCTATCTGGAGCAAACGGGAGGGGAACTACGTACCTACCTGAACTAGTTCGCTGGACTTGATCTACAAACAATTTTTCAGCTGCCAATTCAGCAGGAGTCCATGGCAGGACTTCCTCTACCTCTTCGATTTCAAACATGGGATGGAGGAGGTGATCTGTGTTGTTTGAACTAATGGTATGATTGGCAACAGAGACATAAACTGTCCCCATGTCCTCACCAGAACTAGAAAGGGCTAGTGAGGTAGGTACGACTGCCTCCAAACTACTAGTGCAATACTTCTGAGCTAACGCAAACAGTGATAGGTATCTCCCTCACAGCGCTCAAGAGTGGAGGAACAACTGAAAATAGATTTTGAACCCAAACTACATTTGATGAGCTAGTAAGTACCTACATCTTCCTCAATGTGATCTGACTGAATCAGATCCAATGATGACTCTGGGACTAAATTTTTATCTACTGGTGAACTAGGTGATTCTGACTTTGCTGATGAATTTTGACGGTTGACTACAAGGAGAATCTTCATGTTGCTTTGAATTTCATCAGACCTATACTCATTCCCCAAGTATGGGAATTGCCTAGCTGGCCTGATTCTTATCAAGCTGGATGGCATTCCACTGTCAAAGTAGTTCGTCTTGTCAACTGGATTGAACTCGACAGTTTTCTCATTGGCCCTTTCTGCTAATTGACCTAGAACCAACCAACCTACTTCTGATCTAAGCATCCAGGGAGAATTGCCAACTGGGGTCCGCATTTTTGGTTGAACTAATTGCATGAACACATCCGTTCCTAGCAGAAGATCAATATTTGCAGATTTATTGAACATTGGATCTGCCAGGTCGCCACCAACCCCCTGAATATGCCCATAGATCTATAGAAAAGTCCCTTGCAGGTAGGGTGACGGTGACCATAGGGAATACCTATGCAAAGATAGGAATTCTACGATCAGCCCAGGTATGTAGAAAGAATGATGTCACTCCTAATACAGTCTGCTATTTTATATCCACTCCGCAAACTTGCATATCATGCCTACTGAAAGAACGACTCCACTATTGCAGGATCATGAATCACCTGTTGTTTATTACTCGACAACCCGAATTCCCCATCAGTCATAATTTGGTTCTTGTATGTGCTAATACAATTATTTCCAGTAAGTCAACAACTGCGTAGTACTCTGCTAGGTACAGAATTATTAGAGGTTATGGGCAGTGCAGGCTGTGAAGTTGATTTGCTGTGACGGACATTACAGAAGAACGTGAAGAAAAATGAGTGCGAACTATAGAATTGAACCATTGAAAAGGGACAATTATGATTCGTGGCGAATGCAAGCTAAGGCAATACTTAGTAAGAACGGTTTGTGGGGATATGTTAGTGGTGCTATTCCTAAGCCGACTAGAACTGAAAACAATGCTGAAAATCAGGCGAAAATTTCAGAATGGGAATTGCAAGACAATAATGCGATGTCAGACATAATCCTAGTAGTAGCTCCTAGTGAACTAAGCCAAATTAAGAGCTGTGAAACTTCCAAAAGTATGTGGGACAAGCTAGAGAGTACTTATAGGAGTTCAGGACCTGCTCGCAAGGCTGCATTACTCAAACGACTAATTTTGCTGAAAATGAAAGAGAACAGCGATGTTCGAAACCACTTAAATGCTTATATGGAAACAGTCGAACGATTTAGAGAGAGAACGATTTACAGTCGAACGATAAGAGAGTTGGAAATCGAGATCCCCGATGATTTACTTGTAATAATGATTTTGTATAGTCTACCTTCGGCATATGAAACTTTCCGCGTAGCAATTGAAACTCGCGACACGTTGCCATCTCCAGAAGAGATTAGGGTCAAAATATTAGAAGAGGAGCAAGCTCGAGGAGCGTGTTCATCAAATTTTGATCCAGAAGGAGCACTTTACTCAAATTACAAGTTTAGAAACAAAAATTTCAACGAGCAGCAAAAATCAAAACGTGATAAGGAAAAATCTAATCGAAGTTCGAGTTCAGATTTCAAATTCAAGTGTCACAAATGCAAAGAAATTGGTCATAAAATAAGGGATTGTCCAAAATTTAAGAAGAATGGTCATGAATCAACATACAAGATAGAACAGTCACTAACTTCATACGTAAAAGATATTTCAAGAACGGCAGTGTGGTGCTTAGACAGTGGGAGTACCAGCCATATGTGTGGAGATGAGAAAGCATTTGTAGAACGAAATAGTGATGCTACTGTAAAACATTTGAAATTGGCTGCTAAAGATCAAACTACTCCTGTAAAAGCAGTCGGGAAAGTCAAAATTAAAGTTAACGACAAGCATTTGATGAATTTGGTCGATACGTTGTACGTTCCATCGTTGTCAACTAATCTACTATCTGTAGGAAAATTCACCGATAGAGGGTGTACTGTATTATTCAAGAAAGATAAAGCAACTGTGGCAGATAGTCAAAGGAACATAGTACTGGAAGCTCAAAGAAAAAATGGCCTATACTACGTGTGTCCGGAAGGATCAAAAGAAGAAAAAGCAAATGTAGTAACCACAAATGGAATGGTTGAATGGCATAGAAGATTAGGGCATGTGAATTTCCAGGATCTAAAGAATGCAAAGAAAGGAGAATTACTCCGTGGACTTGATTTTGATACATCAGGTAGTGTTCCGGAATGTGAAGTTTGTATTCAAGGAAAGATGACCAGAGCTCCATTTCCTAAAGGAGAAGGACCAAGAACGACTGAATTGTTAGAAATTGTGCATTCAGATGTATTTGGACCAGTTCGAACCGAATCGAATGGTGGGGCAAAATACTACGTCACATTTATCGATGAACATTCTCGATATTGTGAGGTATATTTTCTAAAAAGGAAAAATGAAGTATTTTCAAAGTTTCGGGAATACAAAAGCAGAGCTGAGTTATCGACTGGTAAGAAAATCAAATTCCTGCAAACAGACAATGAAGTGTCGGAATATTGTAACAGAGGATTTGATGAATATTTGAAGGCTAATGGGATTCAGAGAAGACTATCAGCAAAGTACACACCTCAACAAAACGGATTGGCAGAGAGAAAGAACAGAACTCTCGTTGAGAAGGCAAGATGCATGCTAATTGATGGTAAAATACCATTACAGTTTTGGGCAGAGGCAGTGAATACGGCAAATTATTTGTGTAACCGTCTACCTTGTAGTGCCATTGAAGGAGAAATTCCATATCAGAGATGGGTAGGGAAAAAGCCATCTGTGAGGCATTTGCATCTGTTTGGAGCAAAAGCTCATATATTAAAAAAAAACCGGGTCGAAATAAATTTGAATCAAAAACTGTAGCTGGCATATTTGTTGGATACTCCAATGTTTCAAAAGCATATAGAATTTGGGTGCCATCAATGAACAGAGTAGAAGTAGCCAGAGATGTAAAAATATTGAAAACTATGTATGATTTACAAAAAAATGAACTTTCAGACGTAGAATTTTTAAAACAAAAACCAGAAGAAGAAAATAAATCACATGAAATGGTAGAAATTCAATCAGTAGGAAATAAAAAGAAACTACCATCTGAAACAGAACATGTAGAATCTGTGGACCCACCTGTATCCAACGATGATCAAGATGAACCAAGAACATCTAGTGACGAGGAAAGAGAGGATTCACAAGATGATGGCAATGGCTACAAGACCTGATATTGCATACTGTGTGAGTTTTTTGAGTCAGTTCAATGCCTGTTACGGAGAAGAGCATTGGCAGGCAGCAAAACGCGTTCTCAGGTATTTGAAAGGAACCAGGAATCTCGGACTGGAATTCAAGAGAACTGGAAACAAACTGGTAGGCATGGCAGATGCAGATTGGGCCAACGATGAAAGCGACTCAAAGTCATACACTGGATTTTGTTTTTTGTATGGGGGAGCAGCCGTTACATGGGAATCAAAGAAACAACGGACCATAGCCCATTCAACGTGTGAGGCAGAATATATGGCACTGTCTGAAGCTGCAAAAGAAGCCATCCACTTACAGCAACTGGGGAGCAGTATGGGATTAAATATACAACGCACCACCATACTGAGTGACAACCAGGCAGCTAGAAAGCAAGCGATGAACCCCGTGACCAGCAAACGGTCGAAGCATATCATGCTGAGGGAGCACTTCATCCGTGAGGTCGTTGCTGAAGGAACGGTAACGGTAGAATATGTTCCTACAGAAGAGATGAATGCGGATATCCTAACTAAAGGACTAACAGGAGCAAAGTTCATCAACTTCCGGAGAAATCTGGGACTCGTAGACATCAAGGAGTGACCCTGCTCTCGTGTGGGGGAGTGAAAGAACGACTCCACTATTGCAGGATCATGAATCACCTGTTGTTTATTACTCGACAACCCGAATTCCCCATCAGTCATAATTTGGTTCTTGTATGTGCTAATACAATTATTTCCAGTAAGTCAACAACTGCGTAGTACTCTGCTAGGTACAGAATTATTAGACCTACCCACCTGCCATCCTGCAGATTGAACTAAGGAGTGGGATACCAAATTGATCTGAGACCCAGTGTCCAACAAGGAACGTGATGTATATTGTTTACCATTATGTGACACAGTCACTCTAGCGGTGGGGAGCAATGACAACACTGGTTGAAAGAGAAGGTTGGATCTAGTGCCTCTCTGCCTACTGTGATCCCAAGGAGATTTCAAACTACAGTTGAGCACAGGGGAACGTGAGTGACACCCTGTGTTCCAATTTTTTCGCTTGTTATGATTATTCCTGTCAAATTGGTGTGCGCCGGAAACTACACCTACCTAGGGGGGAAGGCAGCACTGCAACCCTGGGATGGAGCTTATGAACTAGACTATAACTAACCATCTGGTTCGTGCAATGAGGGACCCCACTGCTGTGTTTTCCGTCCCAATCTGGGTGAGGTGTCAAGACAGCTGAGGTATCGTCACCAGAGGTCATAGGTACTATCATGCACACATCATCAGTGACAGCCATGCTACTATCCACAGTCTTACAGTTATACATCCTACCTATGGGATCGGATCAAACATGAAAATCCTTGATCTTAGAACTAGTTTTACCTGACCTACCTACATGTCGGGGCTCAACATGTTTATGAACTAGATTCTTCCTGCCTTCTGACAAAACCCGCCTACTGCCCCTATCAGAACTAGTCACAGATCTAAAAGGGGATCTGTCAGCACGGCAGCTTCAATTATCGTCAGATCCTCTACCCTCTAACGACACAAGAGAGCTGAACTGAAGATGTAACCTCTCCCTCAAATCCAGAATGAATCTCTCGGCACTCGCGACAATATTCCCGGGTTTCACGGCACCAATGAAAAGCTCTAGGATTCGGGAACGAATAGAACTACAATGTTTTTCGATCTATTTTACATAAAAACGTTTTGAAGTAGGTACAGAACAATGAAAATCCGAACTAGCACCAGGCGAACGAATTGGAAAACGGTTATCACTCATATCAATAGGACAGCATAGGATAAGCAAGGGTGAAACTGGAAGAAGAAGAAGAAGGAACAAGGGTTGATCAGCTATCCTTGTGTGTTATCTACTGCTATCTACCTAGGTTATTGTCTAACCTTCTACGTTCTACCTACCTGCTGATGAATCCTTCTTCTTTTGATTATTTCATTCCATTCTTAAACTAAGTATCATTATTTTTATTTTTTTATATATTTTATATTTTATTTTTCTAGCATTTTAAAATAAAATAAAGATTTGGTGTTGTTAGCAATAATTTTGTATTGGTTTATTATCTTCGATAATGAACCATTGGAATCGCCCAAAGAAAAAAAAATTTTAACCCCCCCTCAAAATTTGTTGGTTTACGTTTCAAGATACGTAGATTCAGAAAATCGAATAAAAAAAAATCCGTCCGTCCGCCGTCCGCGCCACTTTGCCCAGTTAGCGTTGAGCTAAAATTACGAAATTTGGTTTCTGGGTTTGGACCAGCCCCACAATGGTCCTCGAAACTTTTCATAACCCTTGGTCAAGGGGAAGGGGTTCAAAACGAATTTTGAAATTTTGAAAATTCCATATCTCGAAAAATTCATATAGAACGGTATGTTTTTTATTTCATATTTAGATAGAGTTTGTTCCGTAGGATTTTTTAAGACCATCCGCAGCTTTGTACGACCAGCCGTTCGTTCACAATGAGGGCTCAAAGATTGTGCCTCACAACACGATCGTGTATCAAACTGTTGAAATACAGGTCCATTTTCATACTAACAACCTCTTTGGAACATCATATGGCTTAAGAGATGTCGAGTTTGTTGTTCTGAGGTGCGTTTCGTGCTACGGAAATGAAGGTAATTTCGAATGTTTGTTGGTAGGTACTTCTTTTATAGAAAAATTATTACCGACGTAGTATTAAAAACCCCAGAATTATATCGTATTAATTAATCATAATTAATAATAATTATTATTAATAATAAATACGAATTATTAATACCTAACAATAAATTATAATAATTTTCACTAGGTACTTGATAAAATTGTTAATAATTAGTGATAATTGATAATTATAATTAATCTAACATTTAGGATCTAGACATTTAGACCTAGTGATCTAGACAGAAGGGTGATCTGTACAAAGAAGATAATGAACCGTTGTGTCAAGAATTTGCAGAGTTTTTTTCCCAGAGTCGTCACATTGAATAAAAAGTGTTGGGCAGATTCCCTTACTACTTGCCCCATATAAATACATGATCCATGGAATGTAATTGAACATTTACAATTAAGAATAAAGTAGGTCCCTAACTATCTAAGTGAGTAGGTGGGTACTGTAATGAAAAAGAGAAAAAGAAAACTCTTCATGAGGATAATAATATTACATTACAAAATATTAATATCGTACCATACGAATTTCTTTCCTATCATACCATACTGTATTATACCAAATCATACATACAATAATATACCATACCATACTCATACCATGTCATACAAACCGAGTGAATATTGAAATGTCATCCATTTCTGACCTATATTTAAAATTTCAAGTATCTAGCTCATCATCAAAATTTAATTTGTTTAAACAAATAGGTATTATTTGAACAATTTTACAGACAAGAAACCGAGTGAATATTGCATTGTGATCCAGTTCTGACCTATTTTTAAAATTTCAAGTCAATAGCTCATCATCAAAATTTAATTTGTATTATTACAAAAAGGTATTATTTAAACAATTTTACAAATGAGAAACCGAGTGAATATTGCAATGTGGTCTATCCCCGACTCACGGTTAAAATTTCTAGACTGTAGTTTACCGGGAAGATGAAAAAAGGTAGTTTTATTCTGGGCGTCTGGGGGTTGGGTCACATAACGGCCGTTTTCGACGCGAAAGTTTAGTGTTTTTCCTAAACCTTTGCGCGGTCACTGTGAACGAACGGCTGGTCGCAAAAAAATCCAATTGGTCTTAAAAGATTCGTAATTTTTCAGGTCATTCAAAAGTGAACTAAAAATTACACGGTTCAGTTAAATATTTGGAGATATGACATTGTCGAAATTTTAAATTTCGTTTTGAACCCCTTCCCCTTGACCTAGGGTTATGAAAAGTTTCGAGGATCATTGTGGGGCTGGTCCAAACCCAGAAACCAAATTTCGTAATTTTAGCTCAACGCTAACTGGGCAAAGTGCCACGGACGGCGGACGGCGGACGGGGGACGGCGGACGGGGGACGGCGGACGGCGTACGGCGGACGGACGGATTTTTTTTTATTCGATTTTCTGAATCTACGTGTCTTGAAACGTAAACCAACAAATTTTGAGGGGGGGTTAAAATTTTTTTTTCTTTGGGCGATTCCAATGGTTCATTATCGAAGATAATAAACCAAAAATCCGTCCGTACGCCGTACGCCGTCCGCCGTACGCTGTCCGTGGCACTTTGCCCAGTTAGCGTTGAGCTAAAATTACGAAATTGGGTTTCTGGGTTTGGACCAGCCCCACAATGATCCTCGAAACTTTTCATAACCCTAGGTCAAGGGGAAGGGGTTCAAAACGAAATTTAAAATTTCGACGATGTCATATCTCCAAATATTCAACTGAACCGTGTAATTTTTAGTTCACTTTTGAATGACCTGAAAAATTACCAATCATTTAAGACCAATTGGATTTTTGTGCGACCAGCCGTTCGTTCACAGAGAGCGCGCAAAGGTTTAGGAAAAACACTAAACTTTCGCGTCGAATACGGCCGTTATGTGACCCAACCTCCAGACGCCCAGAATAAAACTACGTTTTTCATCTTCCCGGTAAACTACAGTCTAGAAATTTTAACCGTGAGTCGGGGATAGACCACATTGCAATATTCACTCGGTTTCTCATCTGTAAAATTGTTTAAATAATACCTTTTTGTAATAATACAAATTAAATTTTGATGATGAGCTGTTGACTTGAAATTTTAAAAATAGTTCAGAACTGGATCACAATGCAATATTCACTCGTTTTCTTGTCTGTAAAATTGTTTAAATAATACCTATTTGTTTAAACAAATTAAATTTTGATGATGAGCTAGATACTTGAAATTTTAAATATAGGTCAGAAATGGATGACATTTCAATATTCACTCGGTTTGTATGACATGGTATGAGTATGGTATGGTATATTATTGTATGTATGATTTGGTATAGTACAGTATGGTATGATAGGAAAGAAATTCGTATGGTATGGTGCGAGTACGGTGAGAATTCTGAATACGGTGAGAAGGGTGATCTGCACAAGGAAGATAATAAACCGTTGTGTCAAGAATTTGCAGAGTTTTTTATTTCATATTTAGATAGAGTTTGTTCCGTAGAATTTTTTAAGACCATCCGCAGCTTTGTACGACCAGCCGTTCGTTCACAATGACGGCTCAAAGGTTGAGCCTGTCGACGCGATCTTGAATCAAACGGTTGAAATACAGGTCGATTAAATACAGGTCGACTCGATTTTCATACTAACTAGCTGTTTAGAACATCATATGGTTTTAGTGATGTCGAGTTTGTTGTTCTGAGGTACGTTTCGTGCTACGGAAATGAAGGTAATTTCGAACGTTTGTTGATAGGTAGGTACTTCTTTTATAGAAAAATTAAAAAGTATTAAAAACCCTAGAATTATATCGTATTAATTAAATACAAATTATTAATATTTAACAATAAATTATAATAATTTTTACTAGGTATCTACTTGATAAACTTATTAATAATTAGTGATAATTCATAATAATAATTAATCTAACATTTAGGATCTAGACATTTAGACCTAGTGATCTAGACAGAAGGGTGATCTGTGCAAAGAAGATAATGAACCGTTGTGTCAAGAATTTGCAAATTCTTGACACAACGGTTCATTATCTTCTTTGCACAGATCACCCTTCTGTCTAGATCACTAGGTCTAAATGTCTAGATCCTAAATGTTAGATTAATTATTATTATCAACTATTTCTCATCGCAAACCTGTTCATTGTGTAGCCAAGATCCTTCCCTAAAAGACCTGGCAGCGGGAAATATTATTCAACATGGTTTGAAAAGGGAAAAACAAGTTTTGTAAAAAATCCCAATGCTCTAGGTAGTAGTCGATACCAGTGACCAACATTTTCTTCAGTAGTCGACATGGTTTTGCACTAGTAGTCGACCTACATGTGTTAGAAGTCGACAGTATCACTTGAGTCAGTAGTCGACAGGTTTCGTCATTCCATCGTTTTCGAATTTTACGACATCTAAATAAAATACATTCAACTGTGAATCGGAACTTGAAAATAGATTAATAAGATGTAATAAAGTAGTAATCAGACTTTTTATTTGCAAACAGCTCATTATCAGTCTCAAATTGCAATAAGTACTTAAGTAAAAAGGTATGAAAACTATAGTCGAAAACTCAGTGTCAGAAAATTGACATTACAGTTGGGCTTAGGTACCTATTTACATATTTTTTTTTCATGTCTTTGCTTTGGCACATAAACTGAAACGGGAAAAATTTGTTCCCTTGATTCACCCTTTCCCTCAGATCACGTCAGAACACAAGCAACCGGCGGGCCATTACGTCAGAGCCTATGACGCACGAGCGTATGACGTAAGACGGCTGGCAGGAGGCTAACTAGTACGTCAGAGCCTATGACGCACGAGCGTATGACGTAAGACGGCTGGCAGGAGGCCAACAAGTACGTCAGAGCCAATGACGCACGAGCGTATGACGTAAGACGGCTGGCAGGAGGCTAACTAGTACGTCAGAGCCTATGACGCACGAGCGTATGACGTAAGACGGCTGGCAGGAGGCCAACAAGTACGTCAGAGCCTATTTCGCACGAGCGTATGACATAATACGGCTGGCAGGAGGCCAACTAGTGCGTCATACGACGAGACCTTTTTATGTCTCTGCGCCCCCTCCCACACCCACACCGCGTACCTCGTACTTCATTTTGGTTTATTATCTTCGATAATAAACCAGTGGAATCGCCCAAAGAAAAAAAAAGTTTAACCCCCCCCCCCCCCCTTAAAATTTGTTGGTTTACGTTTCAAGATACGTAGATTCAGAAAATCGAATAAAAAAAAAATCCGTCCGTCCGCCGTACACCAAACGCCGTCCGCCGTCCGCCGTACACCAAACGCCGTCCGCCGTACGCCGTCCGCGGCACTTTGCCCAGTTAGCGTTGAGTTAAAGTTATGAAATTTTTTTTATGGGTTTCGACCAACCCCACAATGGTCCTCGAAACTTTTCATAACCCTAAGTCATGGGGAAGGGGTTCAAAACGAATTTTGGTACGACATGGTATGACTATGGTATGGTATATTATTGTATGTATGATTTAGTATAGTACAGTACGGTATGATAGGAAAGAAATGGTATGAGTACGGTGAGAATATGGTATGGTGCCGATTTGCAACACAGTCTGGTATAGACAGAAGGGTGATCTGCACAAGGAAGATAATAAACCGTTGTGTCAAGAATTTGCAAAGTTTTTAATCATGTTACAAAATTATTTGTTTAATTGAAAGTTGTGTCTATTTTTTCCCATGTTTAACACTAGGTATTAAACACTGTAAACACTATTTCGGAATAATTCTGTGCTGTATTACAATTATTAAGGATGGGCATAACGGTCATTTTCGAGAAACGTAAAATAACGTTCATTACATTAAAATAACAGTTATTTTAAATAACAGTAACTGTTATCGATAAATTACCTATGTTTTCCTCATGTTTGATCGGTTGTTATTACTTTCTACTTCTTCCTATTTGATGATTGTTCTCCAAACTGTATACATGCAAAGAACCATAAACAGAAAAATTTAACCAAATATGTTATCATCTACTTCTGTTAAATACTATTTTGGAGCTTTTAGCATGGAACATGCTTTAGCCTTGGACTAACTAACCGAAAAACGTTACGCGGAATGGGTGACGCGGGATGGGTGACGAAATTTTCTAATGATTTCCGCTTACAACGGAGCCGTTGCTGGGGAAATGAAACTTATTTAGTTTTCATCGGACAGAAATCGTTCACCACTCGTTGGAAAGCTCTGAATTTATTAGACAAGGTACATTTCTCCAATTTGAATGTAGCTGTACGGAAAGCTGAGTTATGCGCATGACATCAAATCATTTTTGTTTACTAACAAAGGTACAAAAGAATATTATAAATGCTTAGTAAACAATCTTATGTGTCGCTAGCCTGCTTCATTACCAGGGAAGTTAGAAAATAAGACAACTATAAGAAGTAGTGAGTAATCATTAGTGCTATAAACTTTTATAGTTGTGCAAGAACCTGAACCGCGAGGTAATGACGTCCCTAACAAACTATTGAAAACGAATTATACTTTAGCTGACCACCAATTTGACATCCGCTTCCGACAAAATCCGCTAGGCCATATTTGTGATGTTTGTGATCGAATTTGGTTCAAAAGAGATTTATGTAAAGTTGGTCCAACGTGTTACGAGATATTACACGACGAATTCCCAAACGAAGATGTAAACAGAGAAAGAAGACATGGCTAAAGCATGTTCCATGTTTCTCGATTTTTAGCCGGAGTTTTTGCGGTGGCCTACCAGAGTTGAAAAGCGGAACGAAGTTTAAGTCACGAAATTATGTCACGAAGATTTTTAATGATTTTCACGTACAACCGAGCCGTTTCTAGGGAAATGAAACTTCTTTAGTTTTCAACGGACAAAAATCGTTCTCCATTCGTTGGAAAGCCTTTAATTTATGCATAAATAAATTATGCATAAATAAAAAAAAAAGGATAAGGAAAAGGGGAAACGGGACGCAAAAACATTATTCATGTTTTGCATAGCAAATACCTCGTTCTATACAAAGTATAGAAGAGAAAAGATCCAGGGGGTCCAGGGGGGCTTTTTTTTTTGCAAGTCCCGTTCATCAAAACCAATCTCCTTGCTAATTTAAAACAAACTATCTTCAAATGTGTTGACAAAGTTTTCGTTTTTCCTATCTGTTGAAAAAGACAGTTAGTTATTCGTTTTCTTCGTAACTACATTAAATGTTAATAAAGACAGTTAGTTATTCGTTTTCTTCGTAACTACATTAGAAATTTTCTAACAATATATTAGCTAGAACACCCGTTTTTCGTTGAGAAGAAAAGAAACTATTTTTTTTTTTTTGTAAGTAGTTTTCTCGACAGTTTCAGTCTTATCGCACAATCAGTTGAGATTATTTTTTCCAAACTAGTTTCGCGTTTCTTGACCCATCCCTACCTCCTACCCCCTGACTTCTTGCCACGCCTCTCCATTTGGAACGATCGTCAGTGGAGTTCCATTGGAGGAGTTAAACTGGAGTTCCACGATCGTCAAAGGAGTTACACGATTGT
This sequence comes from Stenodema calcarata, assembly GCA_963920205.1. Taxonomy (NCBI): domain Eukaryota; kingdom Metazoa; phylum Arthropoda; class Insecta; order Hemiptera; family Miridae; genus Stenodema; species Stenodema calcarata. The sequence goes on along the minus strand of CAWUBA010000071.1, from coordinate 9,704 downwards.
CAGTGGAGTTCCACAATCGTCAGTGAATCGCCGCTCCACAAGTCACTGCCCCCTCCCCCCCCGCACCATCTACTCGTCACCCTACCATCATCCTACTGCCTACCCCCCTGCCTACCCCCTGACTTCTTGCCACGTCACTCCATTTGGAACGATCGTCAGTGGAGTTCCACGATCAGCAGTGGAGTTCCACTATCGTCAAAGGAGTTACACGATTGTCAGTGGAGTTCCACAATCGTCAGTGAATCGCCGCTCCACTAGTCACTCCCCACTCCCACCCCATCCACTCATCACCCTACCATCATCCTACTGCCTACCCCCCTGCCTACCCCCTGACTTCTTGCCACGTCACTCCATTTGGAACGATCGTCAGTGGAGTTCCACGATCAGCAGTGGAGTTCCACTATCGTCAAAGGAGTTACACGGTTGTCAGTGGAGTTCCACAATCGTCAGTGAATCGCCGCTCCACTAGTCACTGCCCCTCCCCCCCGCACCATCCACTCGTCACCCTACCATCATCCTACTGACTCCCCTCTGAGTTCTTGCCTTGCCTCTCCATTTGGAACGATCGTCAGTGGAGTTCCACGATCGTCAGTGGAGTTCCACGATCGTCAGTGGAGTTCCACGATCGTCAGTGGATCGCCGCTCCATGAGAGTCACTGAAAACCCCCGCCTCCTATCGAATGCATTCAGTCACCCAGGGATTAGACACACATTTTGCGAGGTTAGACACACCTATTGACGACATACATTCTTCTTCTTCCTCTTGTTATTTGTATTGCTCCCAGTTGATTATTCGATAGTTCAATTCAATGAACTACTTGTGCCGTTTTTTTTTTCAACTAGTTTTTTTCAAATTGAGAAACGGTTGTAACGTTTTTTTTCCTAACTAGTTATTTCAAACTAGTTTCTTGTTTCTTGATCCATCCCTAACAATTATGTGTCCATGGTTCAGTTGGGTAATATGTGTTGCTCTTGATATGTTCTTGTCTTGTTGACTCAAACCATATGATTTGAACAGATATCTGTTCTTATTAAGGTTTGTTTTGAGCTCAAAGGCCGTGAATGTGAACACGAGCATGTGCCCACGGTCAAATCTCCGTGGTGACATTTCCATGGTCACAATTGGGGTGACCACGTGTTCACATGACCATGGTCACATTGATGTGACTATGGTCACATCATTGTAACAACGGGGATGTGAGCATGGTCACCCCAATTGTGACCATGGGCACAATCGATTTTTTGGACCATGGGCACGTTTCCAGCAGGGATTCGAAGCAGGAAGCTGTGTTGATTTCTGGTGTGAAGCGTGAAATCGTCACGCTAGTGGCAACACCAGCTAACTCAGCTCTGCTCACGACAACAGGGGCTATCTCAGCCAAATTTGAGTAAAAACGAGATTTTCGATGTATTTTCACTATTTCAGATCCCTGGGTGGGTCTGTACAATTAAAAACCTTCGAGTTGGTTCAATAGAAATCATAGAGAGAGGAAAATCAGTTTTTTCCCCTCCTGAAAACCTGGAAAAAATTAGATAGTTGGTGTTGTCACTAGCGTCACGAAATAGCGTGACGAAATATCATTCTACGACCTGAAAACAATAAAATCTAGGTAACAACGCTGTGAATCTGTATAATCTAAAAATCAAAATTGATATATGTATTTGTAAAAACTGGAATTCTGATCGTCTTAATGACTAGTAGATATTGTGGTAAACCCATTGGAAGTTAAAGGTGTTTGATGGTAGTTACCGGTTTGTGGGTGTTACCGAAAATGTTGTTTAGTTTCTGTTCCGGTTGTGTTTGCGTTATGAAATAAATCCAAGAAAATAACATTGTTACTAGGTATGTACATTGTTCATTACAATATTGAATATTGAATATTTGCTGATAGGCAGCGGAACTTCCTTATCAACGAGTTAAAAGGCTGGCAATAAATCATAGCCCAATGTCTGTAATCCACAGTTACCACTCTAATATAATTCATGTACATTACCAATTATATTTATTTCTGTTCTATGTGTGTTGGGACCTTAAATAAATTTATTTTCATCAGACCATGTGACGCTGACGCTTACCATGTTTGCCAAGTGCTAAAGGCAAGTTATCGAGCAGCCATATTTTTCTAGCCTTCATTTTCTACCTATACCTGTTGCCTATTTCTACCTTCGTTGCTGCAGGTTGTCCATGGACAGCAAGTACCTGATTATTCTTCATCTTTGTGTGAAATTCATACCTGTACCATACTATCTGTGTTAGGTATACCTCTTCATAATATTATCTTCTGTAGCCACTCCGTTTACCAAAACATAATCACTTGTTACCATTATTAAACTAGGAAATCTTTACCTGTTTTGTGTTATCCATGTTTATTCCTTGTTTACCTACTTCTCATTACCTATTCATAAGTTATAATTCTCAGTGCAATACAGTCCACTGGAGTACCCATCCAGTACCCCGTTAGTTTAGGGTTGGGCAAGAACACGATTTTTCAAGCTTATTATGACAGTCTCTCGAAACCCCCGTTATATTCTCCACATGAACGTACTTACGATATTACGCCATAAGTGAAAAAATTACAATAACAAATGTATAAAAACATGATATTACAAGTATTTTGGTACTCTCAAGTTCTCATGTGCACGGTAGGTAGGTACATGTTCCCAATCACTCCCAATAATGTGCGAGACATATTTCTGTTGGTAACTAGCAAGCAACTAATCACTTCAGACCATCGTCCCTCTTTCTTTCATGATTTCTCGTTAATATGGACGTTTGCATTCAATATTCATTCGGTAATGAGGACAAGAAGCGACGGTTAGTTCACAGGAGAAATCGCTTTTTAACAATCGCGAATTAGTTACTGATGTTCATTGTTATGTGAGACAAGTACTTTTACAAGCCGTCCAGCTGAATAATTTGAACTGTTGCATTCCACCTTTCAACATCGATTGATTTCAATAATTTTGTGATTTCACTTCATCGAGTCTCGTATAAATGGACGTTTCTATGATTTTTTCTCAACAGTTAAATCAATGAAATGAAGAAGAGGAGGAAAAAAAATGAAAGTTCCACAACGATCGGTAAGAAATTAATGATTTCCCTGACCATCAACTTCCTTGTCGATTTCATATCACTTACCAGCATTGTTCACTGAATCAAATTACTATCAATAATAATGATTATGTTGCTCCTGCGAAGACCGTATTAATTTTTTATATTAATGAACCCATAACGGGGGTGACGTAAGACCTACATCACCCGGGGCTGGTCAGACGTAAAAATGTCATAATCAAATGGGGGAGAGCGGGTAAGTGTCGATAGTTCAACACTTTATATTGATAAATCATCATTGTGATTTCTGAGATCAGTACACCAGTTCATAATTTATGACGATTATTAGAAATTTTTTTTTAATCAGTTTGATTGGTGGAATGTATCGAGGTTACGAGTATAAAGGGGGTACCACTTCAGCGCCTCTTAGAGCAGAGAAGTGAGAATGAATGTTTGGTAATTTCCCCTAAAAAATATGTTTGGACGATATTCCTACTTCGTTCATGAAACTCGTTGAAAAACAAGGCGAAAGTATTCTGAGAGAGAAGTATATTATTCTGAATGGAATTAGTGGCGATTGTATGGGGAGCGGAACATGAGGAAGTGAACCAAAATAAATTGTTCAATGGCTTAAAACCATTTATCGATATTATACCAGAACAGAAATGCGAGAATGAAGTTCCCAGAAACCCAGGGATCTGGCGATACTTGGACTGAGACGGTCTCTAGCCATGGAACGAGTATCTACGGTGTATAATGAGGGGTTGAAGAAGTGAAGGTTCACCAAGGCGAGTAGAGGTATTTAGTAAGTAAGTAAGACATGCTGTTTTGCATTATCAGCGTCATCAGCCGACCCAAGTCAAAATACTGAGGTGTGTTATAAACAGATTCAGTAGCATTCAAATTCCTCATTCGACTACTTTTCCTTTGGAGACCAACACAATTCAGCTTTGTAGTTCAACAGTTCTTGTAAAATTAATGCGGTGTTTCGTATGACTTTCTACATTTGAACGGCGAAGTACTGAAGAATATTCTTCACTTTGGTAAAATTTTCCAAGCTATCGGGAGACTACGTACGTTGTTGCTCGATATCACGTACTGTCCTCCGTCTGGTTGTTTGATGTATTCCCATTGGTTGAAATCCATAAAATTACCCTATCAATCCGACTGCACACAGTCACATTTCCCCAGTGCCTACAGAACCAACTTACCATATTCCCCGGGCAAAAACTACTATTTTCCTCGTTGGACGCTTGCTGTACATGAGCTAATTTATTGACCACGGGCCTTACAACAAGACTCGTTTTTTCGTCTCCCCCTCGCTCACATTTATGTACCTTCCTCCTGGTTCTCTCCGGGGCGAGGCACCGGTTCCCCGAGCGGGACGCGGATGCTGGCGTGTGCCGCTGCAGATGGTATCGTACTTGACATTTACTTGAACTTAGGTGAAGGATAACAACCCAGCCTTGGGTGTGGCCGCCCCTTCTGGTCCGACTTCGAGAGGGAGATTCTTCTTATTTTGCAAACTATGAGGGCCGGCCGACGGTTCTACGTTCACTTTTCCGCTTCGCTCTTCTGCACCCTCCCATTATGTATTTCGCTCTTCCTTTACCATTGAGGAGTCTTGAGTTATTGCGCGTTTTGCTGTTTCTTGGCCGCGAGAAATCACAGGCCTTGTACAAACGGCGGAGGTGATTTTCAAATCCATTTATTCCTTTATAAGGTGAGCTGAACAACATCAAAATTACCTGAGGCGCTATTTCATCTTGAAGCCCAAAAGGGCCGACACACTATCAACCAAGTTTGTCAAATTCCGCTGCGTTTTGACAAGACGATCAAGCCATTCCTCTATTTTTGGCGATCCTGGACCGAACTCCGTGAGGGCACAAGACAATCAGTTTCTGATGAAATTCACAAGTCAAGTTCTGTGGACTAATTTCTACGCAGCCATAATTGCAAAAACTCTGCAAATGCTTGACGGAACGGTTTATTATCTTGTACAAATCACACTTCTGTTTAGATCAATAAATGATAGATTGATTATTATTATGAATTACCTACCAATAATTCATAATTATTATAATTTGATGATAATAATTATCAAGTAATGTAAATTATTATTGATTATTGTTAATGATTAATAGTTATTGTTAGTTAATAATAACTACCATTAGTTACTATTATTAGTTATTGTAGTAAATGAATGAGAGTTTTTTTTAGTGCAGTGAACTATGTGAAGATATATTTTTGAATGCAATTTGTGGAACACAACAAAAGAATAAGACAGGTGATTGTTGAACCTGAGAACCACCTTCTTCAAAATAATATATTGAAGGAGATCTGTTTGCATCTACAACACGTCCCCTCAAACAGGCTTCTTCAAAGTTTGTTCAGTCCCAGCATTGATGAAAACTTCATGTGTTTTGGTCCTGACAATCCTTTTGTCAACACATCAGCAACCATGGAATCGGTTGGTATGTATGTCAAATTGATGACCCCATCTTCAACACATTGACGAATAAAATGATGGCGTATGTCTATATGCTTGGTCCGACTATGTTGTGTAGGGTTTTTGGCAAGTGATTGTGCTCCCTGGTTGTCGTTGTGTAATTGTAATGGGCGACTCTGCTTGTCAACTCCGAGTTCGGTGAGGAAGGTCCTCAGGTATATTGCCTCCTTTGCCGCTTCCGCGAGCGCCATATATTCTGCCTCAACTGTGGACAGGGCAACCGTGCGCTGCTTTTTAGCTTCCCAGGATATCGCGGCTCCGCTTAATAGAAAAGCATAGCCAGTGTAGGACCGACGGTCGTCCAGGCAAGCTCCCCAGTCAGCGTCCGCATATCCTACTAGATTTGCTCCTGTTCTCTTGAAAATGATCCCATAGTCATTTGTTCCTTTTAGATAGCGGAGAACGCGTTTTGCTGCAGCCCAGTGACTTTTGTTGTAGCAGTTGTTAAATTGGCTGAGTGAGTTAACTGCATATGCGATGTCAGGTCTCGTACACACGGACAAGTACAATAGACTGCCAATCAGTTGTTGGTATGGGATTCTCTTCATGTCTTCTTCTGATATAGTTGATGACTTTTTGAGTTTTATCCCAGCTTCCAACGGTGTGGCGACAGTTTTTGAATTTTCAAGTCCGAACCGCTTGATAAGATCTTTTATATATTTCTTTTGACTCATTTTTATTGTCCCCTCGGCGAGGTCTTGTTGAAATTCAATACCAAGCCCATAGTGAACTTTTCCAAGATCCTTCATCTTGAATCTTCTTTTCAAATTCTGCTTTGTTTGCTCGATCCATCTAGTGTTATTTGATGCAATCCAAAGATCATCAACATAAAATGCTATAAAGAGCATGTCTTCCCCTTGTCTAGCATGGAAAAAACAGGGATCCGCGCTCAAGGGTTTCAAAAATGTTTTCAGGCTTTCGTCTAACTTCATGTACCACTGTCTTGGTGCCTGCTTGAGACCGTACAGAGCTTTTGTTAGACGACAAATTTTGTTTCCTTTCTTGGTTTTCTCTAGCATGTCGCTAGCAAGTTTTTTTAGTTTAGGTTCTTCTTCAATTATTCTTTTCAGCATTTCCTCAAACATCTCTGGTAATTCCATGTATATCGTTTCTTCTAAATCACCATTCAAAAATGCTGTTACTACATCCATTTGGTGAATTTCAAGATTATACTCAGCTGATAGGGCCATTAGGGTTCTCATGGAGCTCATCCTGACCACAGGTGCGTATGTTTCCTTGAAGTCTACTCCCAATTTTTGTTAGGCACTTCTCAAATGGTTGTACCTATTTTTGAAACTTAGGAAGCGAAGCTGAGCTCCATAACCTGTAGTAAATGAATGAGAGTTTTTTTTTAGTGCAGTGAACTATGTGAAGATATATTTTTGAAAGCAATTTGTGGAACACAACAAAAGAATAAGACAGGTGATTGTTGAACCTGAGAACCACCTTCTTCAAAATAATATATTGAAGGAGATCTGTTTGCATCTACAACAGTTATCATTAATTAACTCGATATCTGAAAACCATGTGCTTCCTGAATCAGCTGAGCCAGTATGAACGTTGACCCTCATGATGACAACTTTCGATGTGCTCCAGTTTTGAGCCCTCGTTGTGATCGATCGGCTGTCGTACAAATTTAACCGGTTAACCTCCTCATGGTCTTGAAAAATTCCAAAAATTAAACACTTCTTCTTAAAAACCATACGTTCCAGTTGAATTTTTCGAATAATATTAAGTAGGTATATTGAATTATTAATAAAATTATTTCGAATAATAATAATATAATACTACATAATATGTAGTATTATACAGGGTGTCTAGGGTTTCGATGGGACAAACTCAGGGAATCGATTCTGCAGATAATTTGCAACAAAAAGTGCCTCTTAGAGTTTTTTTTTTAGAGGCTTCATTTTGGAGTTATTTACGATTTAAGATTTTTTTCGTGTTTTCGACCCTAACTCAGTTAAACGGCCATAACTCCCTTAAATAACTGTGTAAAGTAAAAGTTGAGGATACCGTTGGAAAGAGCATTAAATTTCCTATCTCCTTGATTATAAAATCAAATTGTTTCGATTAGTCCTCATTGGTGAAAAAATGGTCAAAGTCCAAAGTGTGAGCATTTTTTAAGAATCACCATTTTTCTTTCTTTTTTTGCGCTATTAGTACGAAAGTGTTTCAGTGGGCACTCCTCGGGAAAAACTTGCCCAAAACCTCAGCTTTCGAATGGTATAAGAAAAAAAATTTTACAGTGAAATTTGACGGAGAAAATGACGTTTGAATCCTGAAAAACGTGAGTTTTTAGTTGAAATCAACGTTTCTCACCAAAAGCCGACGTGCATCATGAAAACGAGTTCGATATCGCTATTTATGCGCTATTTAGCGCTATTTATCTATCTCAGAAAACAGGAGTGGACTTATGTTCAATCGAGGAGCTTCCAAACTCATGGTAAGTGACCTTTTATTTTGATTACTGTTCTTGGACTTTCGAGTACCTACCTAAGCTTTTTCAATAGGTCGCATTCACGATGAATCTTGTCTGGTCATTTCGATAAATCCAGATAACGAAGACGCCCGAATGCACTTAATCGGCATTGTGTCAAATGTATTCATTGTCTCAACATCATGCAGGTGTATTCAAACCGGGAGTTAGCCGATATCATTTTTATGTATGGCTTTGCGAATGGCAACGCTAGACTTGCCGCCCGCGAGTATGCTATAAGGTTCCCCGACCGAAGACATCCCAATCATAAAACGTTTCCTCTCGTATTCCAGAGGCTGATAGAAACAGGTTCCAGTTCGTACGCCGTTCGAGAGAGAAACCCAAGACCCAGCCAAAATGAAATCCGCATTTTGGACGCTGTGGACGACGATCCGAGAACAAGTACGCGGCGAGTAGCCCGACAGGTCCGAACTAATTGATTTTAGGCGCAAAGATAATGAATGATCTTATGCATGCATGTACCCAAATAAAACGTTTTTTTTTTGTCTCTCAGGTTGGTGTATCGCACCAGCGTGTTCACCAGGTTCTCCAGAGAAATGGTTTATACCCATACCATTTCACTCGGGTCCAAAGCCTCCTGGCAAGGGACTACGCGTCCAGAATGATGTTCTGCGAGTGGCTTCTGTCTCAAAGACCCGGATTTGAGGATAACATTATTTGGACAGACGAAGCTACCTTCACCAGAACGGGTGTCTTCAACACCCGAAATACGCACAGGTTGGTATTAGGACTTCATTAGCTTAGGCAGGTGTAACTGCAATGATACACGTCCTCGCAACTGATGACAAATAATATTCATCAACAGGTGGGCAGAGGAAAACCCTTTTGCGATCCATGAGAGCCACCAACAATATGAATTTCGGGTGAACGTTTGGGCTGGGCTGGTTGGCCAGCACCTTGTCGGCCCCTTCATACTTCCTGCAACTCTCAACGCACAGAGTAAGGACAGAAAACCGAGTTTAAGTGGCCATTTTTATAAATGAGTAAAATTTGAGTTCAAATAATATTTTTCATCAATGATTTCTTCTTCCAGACTTTGAGGCACTTCTCAATGAGGAATTTTTCAACTTCATAGAGGACATTCCGCTAAACCGGAGGGGTCAGCTATGGTTTCAGATGGACGGTTGCCCAGCCCATAACGCCCGAATCATCCGTGATTGGATGAACGTCCATTTTCCAGGGCAGTGGATCGGTCGTTATGGACCGGTAGCCTGGCCACCCAGGAGCCCTGATCTGACCCCCATGGACTTCTACGTATGGGGTACACTAAAGTCCTTAGTCTACGCAGAAGCGGCGGACACGAGGGAAGCCCTCATCATTAGGTAAGTAGATTCCACGCAATAAGACAATTTTCAAAATAACAAAAAACCTACCAAAATTTTTGCGGATACAATGACCTAACTCTGCTTCAACCTAAGTGATTACTTAAACTAATACTATCTGTTTTTTCCAGAGTACAGGAATGTGTCGGGTTAATGCGAAATGAGCACCAGTTACGGAATGTCTCGAGGAGCGTGCGTCGGAGATGCCGCCTTTGTGTTCAGCAAGGAGGGGGGCATTTTGAGAACCTACTGTAATCACTAAATTAAATTAAGATGAAAAAAAAAACGAGTTTCTTCTTAATTGCGGAGGCAAAGAGTGTC
>CAWUBA010000070.1:0-22422 GCA_963920205.1 Stenodema calcarata | reverse complement strand
GGTTTTGGTACAGGATTCTGTTGAACTTTCTGCTATAGGCTCTAGTAATGCTTCAAAATCAGCATATACAACGTAAGGAACCTTCAACATTCTTTCACAATGTTCGAACTCAATGTACGGTTTTTTTGTAGGCATGTCTACACGAATTGCTTTATTTTCCATACAGTATTCTCGGTGTTCAGCTAATTTTTCCTCTTTTGATTTGTCTAGAGAGAATATCAATAAAATTTCTATTAATGTGTACGGATTGGATGATGCTTGCAAAATATACCCTCTCAAAGTGACAAAAGAGGAATTACTCGATCACCGCGATCTCCTTCTCATAAACGACGATTCGGGTACATACCATTATGTTTACATAAGAAATTTCGAAAAATTGGTTGTAAGACAGTTGACAAAACGCAACGGACAAATAATCGTCTGTAAAAGGTGTTTTACCAAATTCGACGATCAATATGACAAATCAAAAGAGGAAAAATTAGCTGAACACCGAGAATACTGTATGGAAAATAAAGCAATTCGTGTAGACATGCCTACAAAAAAACCGTACATTGAGTTCGAACATTGTGAAAGAATGTTGAAGGTTCCTTACGTTGTATATGCTGATTTTGAAGCATTACTAGAGCCTATAGCAGAAAGTTCAACAGAATCCTGTACCAAAACCATTCAAAAGCATGTACCTATGAGTTATTGCCTCTATGTAAAGAAATCTGATGAAGTTGAGGATGTTCAGTTAGACATACCATCAGAACCGATTGTCTACAGGGGAAAGGATGCAGTCTCTCACTTTGTTCAACAAATAAAAACAATAGCAGAGACGATTTCGACAGCTTATTCGATGAATACTCCAATGACTCCACTATCTGACAGAGAGCAAATGATCTTTAGATCTGCAAAGAGATGTTACTTGTGCAACTCACAGTTCACTGAAAGTGATGGGAAAGTACATGATCATTGCCATATTACTGGTAAATACAGGGGACCCGCCCACAATAGCTGTAATCTGAGATGTAGGAACCCAAAATTTATTCCAGTCCTAATACATAACCTCTCTGGGTACGACTCACATTTCATTGTAAAGGAGCTTGGATACGACGATAAAGAAATTGAGGTTATTCCGAATTCCGAAGAAAAGTATATATCGTTCACTAAAAAAGTAGCAGGAGGATTCAAAATCCGATACATTGACACCTTCAGGTTTATGTCAGCAAGTCTGGACGCATTGGCCAAAAATGTTCCTGAATTTAAAGAGACGACAAAGTTTCATTCTTTGGACGATCTAGCTCTAATGAAGAGAAAAGGAGTGTTCCCGTATGAATACATCTCGTCCTGGGAAAAATTGGAAGAAACCGCTCTGCCTCCTAAAGAAGCATTCTACAGCAGATTACAAAAACGTGGTATAACGAATGAGGATTATCAACATGCGAAAACAGTATGGCGACACTTCAATTGTGCTACACTTGGAGAGTATAGTGATCACTACCTCAAGACGGATGTTCTCCTACTAGCAGATGTGTTCGAAAACTTCAGAGATACAATTCATATAAGCCTTAAACTTGACCCAGCTCACTACTTTACATTACCTGGGTTATCATGGGATGCAATGCTTAAATATACAGAAATGAGACTGGACCTTTTAACTGATTACGATCAGATTTTGATGATTGAAAAGGGGATACGAGGTGGAATTTGTCAAGCTTCTCACAGATATGTCAAAGCCAATAACAAATATATAAAGGATTACAACCCCAACGAAGAACCTACTTTCATCAGTTATCAGGACTGTAACAATCTTTATGGGTTTGCTATGTCAAAACCTCTACCCTACGGTGGATTCAACTGGTGCAAAGAAGATATTGATGTATTGAGTTTGAATGAAGATGATCAATATGGGTACATCATGGAGGTTGATGTTGATTACCCACAACACCTGCACAAATCACACAACTATCTTCCCTTCCTCGCAGAAAATATCATACCTCCCGGAGATACAACCACAAAATTGACGCCTCATCTAGGAAAACGTGAACGTTATGTGGTGCATTACATGGCACTGAAGCAAGCCATAGCTCACGGCTTAAAAGTCGAGAAGATCCATCGTGTATTGAAATTCAAACAATCGCAGTGGTTACAACCTTACATTGTCTTGAACACAGAATTTAGAAAGAACGCTAAAAACAATTTTGAAAAAGACCTATTCAAGTTGATGAATAATGCAATTTTTGGTAAAACAATGGAAAATATTAGGAATAGACTAACCATACACCTTGTGTCAGATGCTAAAAAGTTGGAAAAACTCATTGCAAAACCCGAATTTGTAGATAGAACTATTTACAGTGAAAATCTAGTTGCGGTACATATGGCTAAAAAATCAATAACATTCAATAAGCCAATATACATTGGTATGAGTATACTTGATATTTCAAAAACAACAATGTATGAGTACCATTATGATATAATGCTGCCAAGATTCGGACCTGAAAGATTGACACTTTGTTATATGGACACAGACAGTTTTATATACGCAATAAAGACAGACGATCTACATCTCGATATATTGAATATGTTAGACTACATGGATACATCCAATTATCCTCAAGATCATCCCTGCTTCTCTATAAAAAATAAAAAAGTACTCGGTTAATTCAAAGATGAAATGAATGGGAAAATAATAGCTAAGTTTATAGCTCTCAGAGCGAAAATGTATGAGATTCTAACAGAAGACGATAGGGAGATAAAGAAAATCAAGGGTATTAGTAAGAATGTAGTTGAAAAAGAAATAAAATTCGAAGATTATTACAAATCCTTATTTTTGGCTAATATAGTTAGAAAGCAGATGGTTGTTATCCAATCGAAACAACACAACGTTGTGACTGCGCAAGTTAACAAAATTGCTTTATCCCCATTTGATACTAAAAGGAAAATATTGGAGGACGGTGTATCAACAGTTGCCCATGGGTACTTGGAATAACACACCACTGACAAATGAAAACAAAAAACAAAAAAAAAAACTGATCGAACTAACCTGTTGCGTTGCAATCAAATGTAACGAAATTTACCGATGATCGCCTCGTTTTAAAAAGTGTGTGTGAATGGGCCTCTAGCGTGGTCGTAAAGACTCCCAAGCTGTATGAATGGAACTCTGGATAGGTAATTGTAAATATTCATCCTCTAACATCCTACAGATGCACATAATATTATGAAGACCCCGCAATGCCCTTTTGACTGTCCAAAATGATTTGGTTATAACGATTCGTAGTATCCTCCAGTCAAAAAACGGTCCTATTAGTGCTGAAAAACCTCTATTTAATTGGACTAAAAAGAGTCTGTGAGGAAGTCCATTCGAAAACATGTAACCGATCGGAAGCACGGCAGAAATCTAAACGCCCGAAATGGTAGGTATGGCTATATCTATGGAAATGTTCTTACCGGAAACACGGCGTCCCCATTAGCCCCCCTATTTCGCCCAAAATGGTATAACTATTCCTTAGAGACACACCTACCGGAAACACGGCATTTTCCCCACTAACACTAGAAAACTTAATAATTATTTTTAGCAATAGAATTGTATGAAAGGGCCTCTAGCGTGGTCGTAAAGACCCCCAAGCTGTATGAATGGAACTCAGGAACGTTGTAATCAAAGGTAACGAAATTTACCGATGATCGCCTCGTTTTAAAAAGTGAGTGTGAATGGGCCTCTAGCGTGGTCGTAAAGACCCCCAAGCAGTATGAATGTTTAGTATGTAAGTAGGACTCCATCGAAGTGCCTTCACCTTGACGTGGTGATGGAGCTTTTAACTAAGAAAGGCACAATGTCAGATATACCTACAGATGTCAGATATACAATATACAGATGTCATCTGTATATCAGAAATAGTCTCACCATGAACCTTTTGAAAACTAAATGCATTTACCTTCTCAATAAATAAAAAAATAGGACTTCTTAATGGCTCTAAATCCCAAGTGTACAAGGCAAACTGTAATGCAGTAAGAAACTTGTGTAGCTGCATGGAGATAAAAAGGCCGAATTCGATAATACGAGTATATATGGGTGTTCACTTAGATCAAAATCTCAAGTGGAAGGATCATGAAGCACCATTAGTCAATTAAATCGGGAAATCCTTGCATTACTTTCAAATGCTTCGAAGTAGGCTCAAAGAAAATCTTGAAATGTAGTATTATGCTCATATACGTAGCATCTTAACTTATCGCATCATTTTATGGGGAGGTTCTTCTGCGTGTACCTTTGATAATATAAACATAGCAATGAATTCAGTTTTTAAGAAAAGAAACTAATGTCCATAAGCACAAACCTTCGATGTTCTCACTCCTAGAATGGCTTACATTCATAAACAACTGAATGTATTTACCAAATCATCGGTGATTAAACCGCCGCGGGTAAAATTTACATTTAATGTCGTCTATTTCATCCAGATACCTCAATCTCAGAATGATTTCTCCCATCCCTATTTGAACACTCAACAGTACCTAACATTTTAAAAAATTGGTTTTTTGAATATTTCTGAAGTTGGAAATAATGAAAGTAAAACAGGTTTAATTTAGGACAATGAATATATTATAATTATATTTTAGGTAATTTTATAACTAGGATTATTCGAGTAATTTACGGCAGATGTCGTACCTACATTTTTGCATTGAACCAGTAGCGTAAATAGGATTTTGATTTGGAGGGTCATTAACCTAGAAGGAGATACTACCGACGGATCCCCAGGGGGGTCTTCTTACCCCGGAGAAGTTTGAGAATTTATACTCGTAAAAGTGCATTTTAACACTTTCTAGATTTTATTTTTAAACAAATTGTATTTTTTTTTTCTAATTATTATTATTATTATTAGTCTTTGGGGGAGTGATTGATCACCTGATCACCCTCTTCATTTACGCGATTGCATTGAACACCTTAATACCAAATAAATGAGCGTTCCTGATGCATAATAATTATTTGTATTCGTATTACTAAAAAGCAGGGAAAAGACGAGCCTGGAATACATACATTCTCCTCGTTCCCATATACCAATGTGGAGGAACGTGATTGAACAACGAACATAAAACCATTCGTTCAAGTTAACAATATGCGAACATAAACACATACCTACTACCTTGGGATTTTTTTTTTTTTTTTAATAAAATTATGGATCTCCCATGAACGAGTAGGTTCTTGAGTCTCCACAATACACCACATTTGTGGAAGATTTCTAAATAATATTCTCATCACACGTTTAGGCTGCGAATTTATAATATAAATACGGCTTATACGGCTTACAAAAATGTAATTACTTCACTCCTAATTAGCGGGTCTACTCGGATGATCCACATATCTCACCCATCAAAAACATCGCATTGTTGGTACAGTGGTTATGATAACTGATTAGAGTGGCGGAGTTCGCGAGATCGATTCCCATTACCGCGAATAATACTTTTTGACCTTGAAACAATAGCGCTGTACGATATGAGGTTCCGAATGAGTCTGGAGGAAGGTTACAACTACTGTTACCTTCCGCCTTCCAGGTCTGTCAGGTTATCTTCACTAGCCCCTGTGCCAGATCTCTCTTATTTCCCCTACTAACAGATGGCAGAACTATAAATTTGTGTTCACAGACGGTTCATAAATAGGGGTTTTGGTGGGTTCGGCAGTTTTGGATGTGACCTCTGGGATAGTCTTCAGCTTCAAGCTGCCACAGGAAACTAGTAGTTATACGTCTGAGGTGATTGCAATAATTCAAGCTCTAAAACTTCTCCTTTTGCCAGCTCAACCTTCAAGTTAAAATGCCATAATATGCACAGACTCCCTCAGCACCTTACAAACCCTTTCCTCCCCTTACCTCGCTAAATTCAAAAACCATCTCATTGTTGAGGTAGTGAATTTAGTCAACAGTTACAGGATCGCTGGTATAGATGTTGAATTCGTGGGGGTCAAGTCTCACGTTGGGTTAATTTATAATGAACGAGTAGATCAGGCAGCGAAAAACGCTGCGCATGGAGGGGAAACAATGAACCCGGATCTGCCAAAAGAGGAATATTATGCAATTTCAAAACGTGAAACTCGTGCAAGCTGGCAAAAGCTTTTTGAGCAAGGGAACAAGGGTAAATTTTATAAAGATATAAATCCCAAAATTAATTTTGTACCATTGCTCAAAACTATAGACAAACCAGAACGAGAGATTCGAATAATGTGTAGACTTAGAGCCAACCACGGAATCTGTCGGAATATACCGAATTAGTCGGAGAGAGGACGAAACATGCGAATGCGGTCACCCTACTGGGGATCTGGAACACCTAATTATGAGTTGTCCGATATTCAATGACGCCAGAGATGTTATGTTTAACATGAAAATATCAAGGTAAACCCATTCAATTACCAGACCTTACTTAGGAGAGAAAATGGGGAAGTGTGGGAGGACGTTTGTACATTTATAAATGAGACCGGAATACGGATTTAATTCACCATAAGTAATCCACTTTTATTAGGAAATTTTATATATTATTATAACCAGATTACAGATGTTATTAGCCAGTTCAATGTATTTTTATCAGGAAAATTTGATTTATTATATTATGCAGTTGTAAATTATATTATTTGTAAATTAATTTAAGATATATTTTTGTAAAAGCATGGCTTAATGTAAATAAACAATGCAAAAAAAAAATTTTAAGATGAGAGAGTTAGGAAGTGTGTGTGTGTGTTTGTGCAAGGGGGGGGGGATTGATTGCGGTACCCCTATGTCCAGAGCTACGGTACGCCACTGACTGATTGGTATAATCTCTAATACTATCGAAATAGTCATCTCAATACATTATGTGTACCCGTGGAAAAGAACTACAAGTCTGTAATTCAAGACACATGACTATTTCTTCACCTCAGCTTTCCATGTTTTCCCTTGTGATTGAATTTTAGCAATATAGCCTCAACCGCGTTGGGCATAACCTTTGTCATTCTTCCTTAACCTCGTGCCAAGTTTAATAAATTTATTCGGGCACTCGGACGGAACAATGGAGCCTTCTTTCCCTCCGGTCCGGAAGTATTGAAGATGAGAAAGCCAAACCTTTTAGGACAGTATTGAAGAAACGGTAGTAAAGTACGTTCCTTTAAAAAAGATCGTTTTTTATAAATTCGTAATTGAAAAGTCTTCCATTGTTCGGAGCCGTCACCGCTGGCGAAGACAGGGATGGCTGAGGTTTTTCAGAAAATTCTTCGGGGCGGAAGTTGGTGAGAGGAACTGAGCTTTGTGAACTGTCAACGCCTGATTGCTTCAAAAGGTGGAAACCTGTTCTCTTTGTATCCTATCATTTATTAATTCCACGCATACAAACCTGCATGAACTCAAGGGCTTTGTTTAAAGTACAAAGGCTCATTGATGAATTTAAATAGGTGTTGGAGCCACCAAAGACTACCAACTCCAATAATACGCGGATTACCAAAAATGTCTATACGTACCCAATTCCTGTTGACCCCACTACAGCAAGAGCTATGGCAGTGAAGAAGAATCGCCTGAGAGTTTTCCGCTCAAAGACACGTATGTACCTCATTCTCACTTTGCTTCACAGCCATAAGTGGCAATATGACCTTTCTAGACAACAACTTGGACCTAAAAAGCTTGATCTCAGCATAGGAGAAAAATCTGCGAATTATTGACACAACGGTTTATTATCTTCTTTGTACAGATCACCCTTCTGTCTCCAATGACAGATTAATTGGGTATTATCTATTATGAATTATCATTATTAATAATTCATTATTAACATTAAATATTAATAATTCACACTACTTGATAAATATTAATAATTCACACTACGGTCAATGACCTCTACAAATAAACATTATATCTATCTACACTACTTGATAATAATTATTATCAAGTAGTGTGAATTATTAATCTTTATTGTTGGTTATTAATAATTTTCATACTTCATTATAATGAATGATGAAATGCATGAAACCAAATTTCGTAATTTTAGCACAACGCTAACTGTGCAAAGTGCCGCGGACGGACGGACGGATTTTCTTTTAATGGCGATTTTCTGAATCTACGTATCTTGAAACGTAAACCAACAAATTTTGAGGGGAGGTTGAACAAAATTTTTCTTCGGTCGATTTCAATGGTACATTATCGAAGGTACATTTCAATGGTACATTATATGGCAATATGGCTGCCCTATCTGGGGATTGGCCAGCAAGTCACAAATAAAAAGAATCCAAAACCAACAAAACAGAGTCGTAAGAACCATAACTGACGCACCATGGTACGTGAGGAACGACGTCATTCACAGAGATCTCGATATCCCAGTGGTTGAAGAAGTTATTCGATCCACCGCCAACCGCCTACATGTTAGTGTGCGCAACCATCCATCGCCCTCTATATTTGAAAACCTGCTGTCACTATGGGGGATGCACCAACCCAGACGCCTCAAAAGAAAAAGAGCACCAGACATATTGGACTCAAGTGATAGGACCACATAGTACCTGATTGTAAATACCAAATTATTTAACACTTATTTATTAATTATTTAGTACGTACATATTATTTACTTATTTATCGCATACCAACATATTATCTACTCATAATCAATTATCTATCTTCTTAAAATCAATATCATCTAATTGTCATTAATTATCTATTAAAAAAAAAAAAAAATGATTAGCAGGGACTGTCACTGGACAGTACCCCTGACTCACGTGCCATGGTACCTATGTACCAGTAATATTATTTATCTGTAAAATAAGCACAACACAAAGTATTGTATTGCTGAAAGTTGAATAAAAAAATTTAAAAAAAAACTCGATGTTTGAAAACCATGTGCTGTTTTAATCAGCTGAGCCAGTTTGAAAATTGACCCGACAGGCTGCCTCACGGTTCACTCTCATGGTGACGATTTTCAATCTGCTCCAACTTTGAGCCCTCATTGTGAACGAACGCTGTAGATGGTCTTAAAAATTCAAAAAAATTAACTCTATCTAAAAATAAACCGAGATATGACATTTTCAAAATTTCAAAATTAATTTTGAACCCCTTCCCCTTGACCTAGGGTTTTGAAAAGCTTCGAGGATCATTGTAGGGTTGATCCGAGCCCGTAAACCGCATGGTAAAAGTTTTAGCACAACGCTAACTGGGCAAAGTGCCTTGTAAACATTCATGTAGAACGGTGTATTTGTCAGTCCACATTTACATAGACTTTATTTTTTAGAATTTTTAAGACCATCCACAGCTTTGTACGACCAGCCGTTCGTTCACAATGAGGGCTCATAGTTGGGGCAGATCGAAAATCGTCAACATGAGAGTCAATCGTGAGTAACCTGGTCGGGTCAATTTTCACACAGACTCAGCTGATTCGAACAGCTCATGGTTCTCAAACATCGAGTTAATAAATCATATTTAATAATAATGATTATTGATGAAGCATAAAAATTGATAATTATTTAATAATAATTATTATTAATAATGTATTTATAATAATTATTAATGACAGATAAATTATTATTATGAATTATCATTAATTATTAATGGTAATTCTTAATAATAATTAATCTGTCACTAAGTGATCTACACAGAAGGGTGATTTGCATAAAGGAGATAATAAACCGTTGTGTCAAGAATTTGCAGAGTTTTTTCTTTAGAACAACGCGCATATCTACCCGATTCCTTCGCACCCACGGACGGCAACTCCCATTCATACGCTCCGCCATTAATCAGCTGCTCTCGAGAACGCTACTTATAAAATTAACTAACCGTTCTTTTGAATGTTGAAGGACAATTTATGCCCATAAGCATAGCTTGTGCCGGCATACATGAGTTGAGCTCTAACTCTCATTATAGAACAAATGTTGAGTAAATCGCAAAATAAATTTTAATGTGCCCGTTTAGCTTCTTGATTTTCATCTTGAACGTTATCTTATTCCTTTCAATGTTTTACGCTCTTTAGTTTATATTTCAAATGGAAGGATAAAAAAGAAAATATAAGAGCGAATTGTCAAAGAAATGAATGGTTTTTATGTAAAACGTCTCCATTAAAGAACATGATGTCCATGAAGAACATCTCAAGTAACATGAGGCACAACTTGACTGACCGTAACTTGACAGACCGTTTCATTTTTGGACGCCAGTGGGAGTCAGGGACGCTGAACAAGCATATATAAGACTTCTGGGGGCCCACAAAGAACCAGGCATCAACAAAAACCGACAATAGCAATACCAAAACCGGCGCCTTTTTCTTTTCTTTTTTTCTTCCCTTTTTTTAAATATTATTTATTTTATTTTATTTTATTTTATTTTTTATTTTTTATTTATTTATTTGAATTTACTTTATTTATATTTTATATATATTACGGGGAAGAGCCCACAGGTAGCGCCCTGATCGACAGCTCCTCTTCCCCACCACCGCCTTTCACCCCCGAGACATGGCCAGTCGCTAATCAGCATTGCTCGAGTCGATAGTTTTTACGTTTGTGAAAAAGTTAAAGTTTGTTTGTCATAGAAGAGTCTCATAGTGGGAGCTAGGCATTTGTCCTGAACGGTATTCGTGATTGTGCTTTCATTTTTGAGTTTGTACCGATTCACTAACGTTCGTAATTTCTTGATTAAACTCTGAAATCTAAAAGCGTTGTTTGATCAAAGGAAAGATGGCCGACCCTGACAATGCGTTTCAACTGGAAGATGGCGAAATAATAGATGATGAACTTTCAAATAATCCTCATCCTTCGTTTCCGATATCAGAAGTGGGATATCCACCCACGATATCCGCCAGATTTCTCGAGGAAAACTCAAGGTATGATACACGTTCTGTTCAATCCATGTTTTCACAAAGTGAGCCATCAGAAAATTATTTTCGTCCGAACATGAGTAGCCGAGGAAGGAGGGGTGATATTCCCTCGACGTCGTCCTTCAACGATCAGTATTGCCAACCCGAAGTTCCAAATATCCCTCACACATTTTCTTCTCCGGAGATTTTAAAAACAATTTTGGCCTCTCAGACGCGCTCCCTCCAGGATTTCCTAACAACTCTAGTGGACAAGCTTCCGAAGAACGACGATCGGTCGCGCTTGTTACCACTACCTGAATTCAATCCTGATAAGAAAGATATCGACCCTCAAGCCTGGCTCACAACAGCTGATTACTGCATACGCGACAATCCTTGTTCAGGAAGTAAATTGATTCTCACTTTGAGTAAATCATTGAAAGGTTCTGCTGCTCGTTGGTTATCGCAAATTTCATATCCTGACATCACCTGGGAAGAATTCAAAATTCTTTTCACTTCTGAATTTGATCTGATTGACACTCCCGCTTCAGTAATTGCCTCACAACTAAATTCATCGCCCAAGGACAATGAATCTTATGTTGCCTATGCCACCAAAATGTTAGGCACTCTGAATGCCCGTCTCAATAATAAAAGCCCACAAGAAATCATGATTGCACTGGTTCTCGCTCATCTCTCTCGTTTTGACAAGAGAATTCGCCACATTGCCTACACTGGAAATGTTACAACCAGAGAAACACTTCTGAAGGAACTACAGGCACTTTCCAATGGTGGTAAACGTCAAGCAAATTATTCTCATGAAACCCCTGAGGCAAAACGTCAAAAATTTCAGGGACACAACTCCAATACTCCACTACCTGTCTGTCATTTCTGCAAGCGTCCAGGTCACAAAATTTCTGAATGTCGTACTAAACAACAAGCACGGTCTGGCTCCCAATCAAGCAACAACTCGTCACGTTCAAATATGAACTCCTGCCCGAATAAAAAGCTTTCCTGCTATGGCTGCGCCTCCAAGGATCATCTTGCCAATCGATGTCCCAGGCGAAATTCATCTTCCCGCTCACGACCTAATGGAGAAGGTCATCCCTCTGGCGACAGTATGAAGCCTCAAGAAAAGAGAGTCAACCTCTGCCAAGTCAACCCACCTGGTCATCTTACTCACAAAGGTCAGGTTTTTCAATTTTCAATTTGATTCTGGTTCTGAATGTAGCCTTATGCGTGAAAGTATGAAATCAAAATTTTCTGGACCAATTTTTGAGTCTCCTGTCATATTGAGCGGTATTGGCTTATCTAAAGTTACAAGTACTAGTCAAATCGTGGCTGAAGCGATCATTAATGATATTCATCTTCAAATTTGTTTTCATATTGTTCCATCCGAATGTATTTCATCAGATATAATAGTGGGTAGAGAAATTCTTGCTCAAGGTTTAAAAGTTATCTTAACTTCCACCTCTTGCGATTTTGTACCAGCAGATTTGCCTTCAGCTAAACCATCAAATGTTCACTTGAACAATTCCACAGAAAATTCTAATGCCCAGATCATTCAACCATCAACAAAACATAATACTTCAGATGATGATGTTCCTTGTGATATGCGATCCATTGATTTATCAGTTGAGTCTGTTACGCACCATTTCAGTGATTCAACACCCATGAGTAATTTTGATAACATTGTCACTGACATTTCACCAAACAGTAAATCACGATTACTCACTATTTTGCACAAATACCAACAATTTTTCACAGATGGACTACCTCGTACACGAGTTACAACAGGTGAACTACAAATCCGTTTGAAAGACCCTTCAAAAATAGTTGCACGAAGACCATATCCACTGTCACCAACAGATAAAAAGCTTGTTCGTGAACACATAGCTACACTTGAAGCCGCAAAAATAATTCGAAAAAGTAATTCTCCTTTTGCTAGTCCGATTATTTTAGTTCCCAAAAAGAATGGAAAACTACGAATGGCTTGTGATTACAGACTTCTAAATTCAAACACAATTGCAGAACACTATCCCTTACCTTTAATTAAAGATCTGATCATGCGATTATCAGGTGCTCATTACTTCACATTATTGGACATGGCTAGCGGATTTCATGCAATTCCAGTACACCCTGACTCAGTAGAAAAAACTGCTTTTGTAACCCCTGAAGGACAGTATGAATTCCTAACAATGCCGTTTGGATTGAAAAATGCTAGTTCTGTCTATCAAAGAGCTGTAACAACTGCTTTAGGTCCACTGGCAGAAACTTATGTCACAGCATTTATTGACGATTTGATGATTGTTGCTACTACAATCGATGAGGCTTTAGAAAGATTAGACACTGTATTAGGTGCCCTCACTAATGCTGGTTTCTCAATTAATGCTTCTAAATGTTCTTTTGTAATGACAAAAACCCAATATCTTGGATATGAAGTCAGTGCTGGTGAAATTCGTCCTAGCAATCTCAAAGTAAAAGCATTATCTGCCCTACCTCCACCTTCATCAGTACATTCCCTAAGACAATTCATTGGATTAGCTTCATACTTCAGACAATTTATTCCCAGCTTCTCAATTATAGCAAAACCACTATATGAACTGCTCTCAGCAAAATCAAACTTGATATGGTTACCCCAACATGAAGAAGCTCGTCAGAAAATTATTTCTTGCCTAACTTCAGAGCCAACTTTAATGATTTTTGATCCCAACTATCAAATTGAACTTCATTGTGATGCATGCTCAATTGGATACGCAGGTATTCTGATAAATATTGTGAATAAACGTCCACGTGTCGTTGGTTATTTTTCAAAACGTACTACACATTGTGAAATGAGCTACCACAGTTATGAGCTAGAAACACTAGCAGTTGTGAGATCAATTGACCATTTTCACTCTTACCTCCAATATCACAAATTCACCGTAGTTACTGATTGCCAATCATTAAAAGAAAGTTATCTCAAACAAAATTTGAACACCCGTGTACACCGATGGTGGTGCTATTTACAAGCTTTTGATTTCAAAATTGAATACAGATCAAACCGCAGAATGCAACATGTAGACTATTTATCCAGACACCCTCTATCAGATGATTCACAAAATGTGCAAATCACAGAATTGATAGAACCTGGCAATTCACCACTGATTTTTCCAAATACATCAACTAACGATTTCTGTACATCCTCAAGTCAACTGACCCCTACTGTTCAAAAGGATTCACATCCAATACCTAATGATCCTCAATCAGATTCAGATGTGATTACTACCACTTCATCAGATTCTAATTCTGATCAAACGCTCAACCAAATAATTCAAACCTCTACACCAACTGACTCTCGAACAATTACTGATCCAAATTCACGTAATGTACCTATCAAAGTGGTCAATTTGTTAGAACTTCCCGAAAATTGGTTACTTTTGGCACAAAGACAAGATCCGGAAATACCTGGAATAAGGGCTAAATTTGAAAATAATGATCTACCAGAAGATATTAGAAAGACATACGAACTTAGAACAGGCATACTATGCAGAAAAATTCAACGTAATATGAGAACTCGAACAGTCCCTTTAGTTCCACATGCCTACAAATGGGCTATTGTTAACAACCTTCATGAAAGCCTGAATCATTTAGGATGGGAGAAGACACTCGAAAAACTTGCTGAATATTATTGGTTTAAAAATATGACTAAATACGTAAGAAACTTTGTTGAAAATTGTTTAACGTGCAAAATTGCTAAGACTCCTTCAGGAAAAACACAAGTTCGTTTGCATCCCATTCCGAAAATTCCAATTCCATATCACACAGTTCACATTGACATCACAGGGAAACTAAGTGGGAAAAACGATTCAAAAGAATATTTGATAGTCATGGTCGATGCGTTCACCAAATACGTTCTCTTGCATCATACCAAACACCTTGATACAGCAAGTGCCTTATCTGCTGTCAGATACCTTATCTCGCTTTTTGGTGCACCCACACGCATTATTGCGGATCAAGGACGTTGTTTTGCAAGTCGGGATTTTAATCAATTCTGTAAACAACATCAAATTGAATTACATTTGATTGCCACTGGAGCACCTAGAGCCAACTCTCAAGTTGAACGAGTTATGTCAGTTTTGACAAACTTGTTAACTGTCACAGAATTAGGTGAAAAGACATGGCAAGAAGCTATTCCAGATATTCAGCTCACATTAAACTGTACTATAAATCGTGTCACTAGAGCATCGCCTTTGGAAATGCTTGTGGGAAAAGTAGCAAAACCTATTAACTTGATTACACCCCATCATGAAGTTATTGGAACTAATTCACAGGTTAATTTAGATGCTATTAGAGACAATGCTTCACGTAATATGCTTAGGGCTGCTCAGTATGACAAGACTCGGTTTGATAAAACAAAAGCTACAGTCACATCTTTCATAGTAGGTGATCATGTTTTAACTCAGAACGAACCAAGAAACCAAACAAAGTTAAGTCCAAAGTTTAAAGGACCCTTCAAAGTGATCAAAGTTTTGAAAAACGATCGTTACCTACTTCAATCATTGAGAGGTACTCGTACCTACACTTACCCTCATGATCGTCTTCGGAAAGTACCGAATTCTTTGAACCATCCTGATGATGATTCAATTGTTGAAAGTGATCCAGATGATCCTGTCCCTAGCACATCCAATGTCATTGTTGATTGATTATGATGGAAAGACTTCCATGGACTTGTTGAATTTGACCATGTAGCAGTAGCAATGTAGAGACAACTTTGGGCAAATGGTTGTTTTCTATTTTGGAATGTTTGGAATCTACCTATTGGACTACCTATATGGTATAGCTCTTGAAACGGTTTTGGCGTGTGACAGCCTGAATATTTTTTGTTCCACTGAGAACTATTGATCATAATGAGAGCTACTACTTGAGTCCTGATTGTAAGCCGCAGGTGCAGTCTCAGCCATGGGCCAGTGCTCAGCCTCGCTGTGTAAGTCGCTGACATGTTCTGGATTGTAGGTCTGTGCTAATTGTCTCATCTACATTCTCACATTATGCATTGATGATTTGATCGTTGCCATTTCTTGGTGTTGTGCTTTGGTTTGCCATGGTTGATCACCATGCGCTATGTGATTTTTTACGTTGCCACTCAGAGCTATGACCATACTTGCGTGTACTGATTATGTTATTCACTCATGGATTGTGATTCTCAGCTGCCACTTTCATGGCTATGTTATCACTGCTTGCCCACTGTTCTTGTTGAGTTTTTCATAATTGTATTGAGTCTGCACGACTCCCACTATTGAGATTGAGATTGAGATTTTTTTGTGGTATTGCTACTGATTACTGGTCTCTGCTACCAACTGCTGCTGTGTGTAGTTCTGTTACGTGCTACTTTACTTGTCACTAAAATATTCTTGGCCACTGTTGTTGTCAGTATGGCCGAGTGAGGTTTCCTACGGATGCTACTGGGTTTCGTACATCTTTTTCAGGTATGGTGTCCGGGACGTCCACCAGTTTCAGGATGGCCGTTACGGGGAAGAGCCCACAGGTAGCGCCCTGATCGACAGCTCCTCTTCCCCACCACCGCCTTTCACCCCCGAGACATGGCCAGTCGCTAATCAGCATTGCTCGAGTCGACAGTTTTTACGTTTGTGAAAAAGTTAAAGTTTGTTTGTCATAGAAGAGTCTCATAGTGGGAGCTAGGCATTTGTCCTGAACGGTATTCGTGATTGTGCTTTCATTTTTGAGTTTGTACCGATTCACTAACGTTCGTAATTTCTTGATTAAACTCTGAAATCTAAAAGCGTTGTTTGATCAAAGGAAAGATGGCCGACCCTGACAATGCGTTTCAACTGGAAGATGGCGAAATAATAGATGATGAACTTTCAAATAATCCTCATCCTTCGTTTCCGATATATATATATATTTTTTTAATTTGATTCTATTTTTCGGAGGAGTTCATGTAGCATTCGGAGGAGTTCATGTAGCAATATTATAACAGCAGCACACAGGTGATGCAATAACCTAAGACATAAACGTTAATTAACAAAAACAAAAATTTATCATAGTAACAATGTAAAGAACAAGACAATACGAAAATTAAATAATTAATTTATAAACATTAAAACATTACGAAGACTCAACAATGCAGAATTATAAACAGCTATTTAATAGTTTTTTAAAATTTGACAGGCTGGAAAACGGAAAAATATTTATTTCTTTTTGGTAGAGTTCTGAGGGCAGTTACATAAGCATTTCTCCTGTAAAACTCAGTATTTATATCAGGAAGAATGACACGGGAATTATTGTAGTTACGAGTAACAGACGAAGATAAAAGATGACGTGGATCAATTTTTGTAGGTAGTATTTCATTCATAGCGTTTCAACGGATGAACAGATTTAAAAGCGGATTTTTCATAAACCTTCCCAGATAAATTCTGCGTCAAATGGTACCAGCCGCAACTTTCTACGTTCAGCCGTTCTCAATTGATGATGAGGCAAACAGACAGACAGACACGATTTTATTATAATATAATTATTATAGTATAGATACTACGCTATACTATATTATAGTATAGATAATTTCGCACAAGAGACCTGGCACGGGCGGGAGGACTAAATCGCGCGCCACTCTCTTCTGTTTACATTAAGTTCATAAACTCTGCAAATTCTTGACACAACGGTTCATTATCTTCTTTGTACAGATCACCCTTCTGTCTAGATCACTAGGTCCAAATGTCTAGATCCTAAATGTTAGTTTAATTATTATTATCAATTATCACTAATTATTAACAATTTTATCAAGTACCTAGTGAAAATTATTATAATTTATTGTTAGGTATTAATCATTTGTATTTATTATTAATAATAATTATTATTAATTATGATTAATTAATACAACATAATTCTGGGGTTTTTAATACTACGTCGGTAATTAGTTTTCTATAAAAGAAGTACCTACCAACAAACATTCGAAATTACCTTCATTTCCGTAGCACGAAACGCACCTCAGAACAACAAACTCGACATCGCTTTCAACCGTTTGATTCGTGTTTGATTCAACCTTTGAGCCGTCATTCTTTCACAATCAAACGGTTGAAAGTGATGTCGAGTTTTTTGTTCTGAAATACGTTTCGTGCTACGGAAATGAAGGTAATTTCGAATGTTTGTTGGTACATACTTCTTTTATAGAAAAATTATTACCGACGTAATATTAAAAACCTCAGCTTTTTATATCGTATTAATTAATCATAATTAATAATAATAATCAATCAATCAATTTATTTCACAATATATACGTACCTCAAGGGCGGGTTGTGGGGATCAAGGGGAAGTATGGTCACTGTACTTATTAATAATAAATACAAATGATTAATACCTAACCATAAATTATAAAATTTTTCACTAGGTACTTGATAAAATTATTAATAATTAGTGATAATTCATAATAACAATAAATCTAACAATTAGGATCTAGACATTTAGACCTAATGATCTAAACAGAAGGGTGATCTGTACAATTGGGCTCTCGTAGTTAGTCAGGCCATCCCTTTTTGAACCCGTTTCGGCTCAACCATAGCCCCATATTCAGGATTTCAAGATTCGCTACCTACCTCGTCGAGAATTTTGGAAAATAATTTTTGGAAGCAAACCTATTTAGAATGTGACCGGGGCTCTCGCAGTTAGTCGGGCCATCCCTTTTTGAACACGATTCGGTTCAATCATCGCCCCATATTCAGGATTTCAAGATTCGCTACCTACCTAGTCCAGAATTTAGGAAAATAATTTTTGGAAGCAAACCCATTCAGAATGTGACCGGGGCTGTCACAGTTAGTCAGGCCATCCCTTTTTGAACCCGTTTCGGCTCAACCATAGCCCCATATTCAGGATTTCAAGATTCGCTACCTACCTAGTCGAGAATTTTGGAAAATAATTTTTGGAAGCAAACCTATTCAGAATGTGACCGGGGCTGTCGCAGTTAGTCAGGCCATCCCTTTTTGAACCCGTTTCGGCTCAACCATAGCCCCATATTCAGGATTTCAAGATTCGCTACCTACCTCGTCCGGAATTTCCGAAAATAATTTTTGGAAGCAAACCTATTCAGAATGTGACCGGGGCTGTCGCAGTTAGTCAGGCCATCCCTTTTTGAACACGTTTCGGTTCAATCATAGCCCCATATTCAGGATTTCAAGATTCGCTACCTACCTAGTCGAGAATTTTGGAAAATAATTTTTGGAAGCAAACCTATTCAGAATATGACCAAGGCTGTCACAGTTAGTCAGGCCATCCCTTTTTGAACACGATTCGGTTCAATCATCGCCCCATATTCAGGATTTCAAGATTCGCTACCTACCTAATCCAGAATTTTGGAAAATAATTTTTGGAAGCAAACCCATTCAGAATGTGACCGGGGCTCTCGTAGTTAGTCAGGCCATCCCTTTTTGAACACGTTTCGGTTTAATCGTAGGCCCATATTCAGGATTTCATGATTCGCTACCTACCTAGTCGAGAATTTCGGAAAATAATTTTTGGAAGCAAACCTATTCAGAAAGTGACCGGGGCTCTCGTAGTTAGTCAGGCCATCCCTTTTTAAACCCGTATTGGCTCAATCATAGCCCCATATTCAGGATTTCAAGATTCGCTACCTACCTAGTCGAGAATTCGGAAAATAATTTTTGGAAGCAAACCTATTTAGAATGTGACCGGGGCTCTCGCAGTTAGTCAGGCCATCCCTTTTTGAACACGATTCGGTTCAATCCATGCCCCATATTCAGGATTTCAAGATTCGCAACCTACCTAATCCAGAATTTTGGAAAATAATTTTTGGAAGCAAACCTATTCAGAATGTGACCGGGGCTGTCGCACTTAGTCAGGCCATCCCTTTTTGAACACGATTCGGTTCAATCATCGCCCCATATTCAGGATTTCAAGATTCGCTACCTACCTAATCCAGAATTTTGGAAAATAATTTTTGGAAGCAAACCCATTCAGAATGTGACCGGGGCTCTCGTAGTTAGTCAGGCCATCCCTTTTTGAACACGTTTCGGTTTAATCGTAGGCCCATATTCAGGATTTCATGATTCGCTACCTACCTAGTCGAGAATTTCGGAAAATAATTTTTGGAAGCAAACCTATTCAGAAAGTGACCGGGGCTCTCGTAGTTAGTCAGGCCATCCCTTTTTAAACCCGTATTGGCTCAATCATAGCCCCATATTCAGGATTTCAAGATACGCTACCTACCTCGTCGAGAATTCGGAAAATAATTTTTGGAAGCAAACCCATTCAGAATGTGACCGGGGCTCTCGTAGTTAGTCAGGCCATCCCTTTTTGAACACGTTTCGGTTTAATCGTAGGCCCATATTCAGGATTTCATGATTCGCTACCTACCTAGTCGAGAATTTCGGAAAATAATTTTTGGAAGCAAACCTATTCAGAAAGTGACCGGGGCTCTCGTAGTTAGTCAGGCCATCCCTTTTTAAACCCGTATTGGCTCAATCATAGCCCCATATTCAGGATTTCAAGATTCGCTACCTACCTCGTCGAGAATTCGGAAAATAATTTTTGGAAGCAAACCTATTTAGAATGTGACCGGGGCTCTCGCTGTTAGTCAGGCCATCCCTTTTTGAATACGTTTCGGTTTAATCGTAGGCCCATATTCAGGATTTCATGATTCGCTACCTACCTAGTCGAGAATTTCGGAAAATAATTTTTGGAAGCAAACCTATTCAGAAAGTGACCGGGGCTCTCGTAGTTAGTCAGGCCATCCCTTTTTGAACACGTTTCGGTTTAATCGTAGGCCCATATTCAGGATTTCAAGATTCGCTTCCAACCTAGTCGAGAATTCGGAAAATAATTTTTGGAAGCAAACCTATTTAGAATGTGACCGGGGCTCTCGCAGTTAGTCAGGCCATCCCTTTTTGAACACGTTTCGGTTTAATCGTAGGCCCATATTCAGGATTTCATGATTCGCTACCTACCTAGTCGAGAATTTCGGAAAATAATTTTTGGAAGCAAACCTATTCAGAAAGTGACCGGGGCTCTCGTAGTTAGTCAGGCCATCCCTTTTTGAACACGTTTCGGTTTAACCGTAGGCCCATATTCAGGATTTCAAGATTCGCTACCTACCTAGTCGAGAATTCGGAAAATAATTTTTGGAAGCAAACCTATTTAGAATGTGACCGGGGCTCTCGCAGTTAGTCAGGCCATCCCTTTTTGAACACGTTTCGGTTTAATCGTAGGCCCATATTCAGGATTTCAAGATTCGCTACCTACCTAGTCGAGAATTCGGAAAATAATTTTTGGAAGCAAACCTATTTAGAATGTGACCGGGGCTCTCGCAGTTAGTCGGGCCATCCCTTTTTGAACACGTTTCGATTCAATCATAGCCCCATATTCAGGATTTCAAGATTCGCTACCTACCTAATCGAGAATTCAGGAAGCAAACCTATTTGCTTCCAAAAATTATTTTCCGAATTCTCGACTAGGTAGGTAGCGAATCTTGAAATCCTGAATATGGGCCTACGATTAAACCGAAACGTGTTCAAAAAGGGATGGCCCGACTAACTACGAGAGCCCCGGTCACTTTCTGAATAGGTTTGCTTCCAAAAATTATTTTCCGAAATTCTCGACTAGGTAGGTAGCGAATCTTGAAATCCTGAATATGGGCCTACGATTAAACCGAAACGTGTTCAAAAAGGGATGGCCTGACTAACAATACCTAATCGAGAATTCAGGAAGCAAACCTATTCAGAATGTGATCGGGGCTCTTGCAGTGTCAGGCCATCCCTTTTTGAACCCGTTTCGGCACAATCATAGCCCCATATTCAGGATTTCAAGATTCGCTACTTGCCTAATCGAGAATTTTGGAAAATAATTTTCGGAAGCAAACCTATTCAGAATGTGACAGGGGCCCAGGATTATTTTCCGTAAATACCTAAATCACAAAATTACCGTTGCCATGCTGTTTATCTAGAGCACTTTCCTTACATTACAGAAATGTTCCCATTAGGCGTCTTTAAAGATCAATTAGCAAACAATTTCAAGATGAGAAGCATATTTGAAATGTCCCAAATTGGTTATATCCCTGTTCAGCTGATTGAGCCCTTAAATTAATTTGTCTCCCCCTCATCCTACAAAGTTGAAATTTGACAAGAAGCCTCCTTAGGACTTCTGGCTACAAATAACAAGCTGAGGTCTTCTCTGCATCAGCTGATTGAGCCCTTACATTAATTTCTTTCCCCCTAATCTTACGAAGACTTCTGGGTATGAATGACAAGCTGAGGTCCCTCCCTGCTCAGCTGAGGTCCCTCCTCAGTCGGTTCAGTGTTTGACAACTGCCTCAAATGTATTCAAGGAGAACTAGTGGACTTATCTTTACTGTACGTGGTTAAATGTGGAAAAAGTCAATTTTCTCAATTTAGCTCTCCTACTTACGTTCCGGCCATACGGGTCATTAAGTTGGTTCCTTCGTTGATTGTATATTCATTGACAATTTCATTTGATGTTTGATGTTTGTGATACTGGAAAAGCCAGTGTAAATAATAAGGCCGTATTAATTCAAGAATCATTTATTTTATGACTTAACCCGAAATCCCATCAGACTGTGCATCTTACAGTAGGTATTAAGAATTGAGTTAACTTGGATTTCCAAGATAGGCATTGATATTATTCAGATTTAATGTGTGCAGGTAACCC
This sequence comes from Stenodema calcarata, assembly GCA_963920205.1. Classification (NCBI taxonomy): domain Eukaryota; kingdom Metazoa; phylum Arthropoda; class Insecta; order Hemiptera; family Miridae; genus Stenodema; species Stenodema calcarata. Next base: position 3 of record CAWUBA010000070.1, on the reverse strand, counting down.
ATG